>PVKY010012233.1:0-11618 GCA_004027775.1 Bradypus variegatus | reverse complement strand
CTTGTTCTGATTCTTTCTGATGTAGGGAAAATGTTCAGAAATAGATTGTGGTGATGAACGCATAACTAGATGATCATGCTGTGAACGGTTGACTGTATACCATGGATGATTGTATGTTATGTGAATGTGTTTGAATAAAACGGAATAAAAAAAAAAGTGAGTTTACATTTCCAGATTGCGTTCTGACTCATGGCTAAAGGAAAGCAGCCCAGAAGTATATTGATTGGCAAGGGCATCCAGCCTGAGATTTTAAACTGGCTGAGGGTATTTCCCATGGAAATAATCAAGAGCTGACAATATGTATGCTATGGGTAAGGACAAAACATGGGGCTTCAAGTTGGTAGAGAAAAACCAGGCGTGCCCACTCCAGGCAGACTCACCTCTCACTCTTCTCTGAACCCAGCATATCTTTTCAGGGCTCCATGCCTTTGTACTGGCCATTCCTGTCCCTCTGCCTGGCATGTTCCCCCCTCTGCCCATTGCCTCATGGTCTCTTGCTCACCCTCCATAAATGTCAGCTGGCAAATCCTTGCCTGAATCTCCCAGTCAAGCCAACCCTGCCCTCCCCTGTGTGCTCAGAATACTTAGGGCTTCTTATTTCTCTGTATCTGTTTCCATTTGTCTCTTCTGCATGAGAAGCTCCCTGAGGGCAAGAACTGTGTCGTATCAGCTCTGGGCCCTCAGCCTGGCAGATAGTAAGTATCCCAATGTTGTTTAAAGTGTTAAATAGAGCCTGGAATAAAATTTAAAGATGGGGAAACAAAGATGTTGGCCGTGGGGAGGAAGGAGACTTGGCTAGAGAAGACACACTAACATGCACAGGGTGAGGCAGGCAGAGCAGGTGTGCGTATTCCCCTGTGAAATGGAGGACAGGCTCTAAAGAGCTCAGGGGTTGCCCAAGGCCATATGGTGAGAAAAAGTGGCAGAGTTAAGCCTCAAACCCAAGTTTCCTACCTCCCACTACACAGCCATCAAAACTTTTTTATCACAAGAAAAAAATGGGAGTAAGAGTGAAAGCACTTCTGTAGTGCAAACTACGTGCCAGACACTGTTGTGTTTTACAAATGTTAACCTATTTAATTCTCTTAATGATCAATCCTATGACCTAGGTAGTTATTATTTCCATTTTTATTATTTTGTATTAGGTTTACATAAAAATCATGCAGATAGTACAGAGTTTCCCATATACCCCTCCACATACACAGTTTTATCTAGAATTAACAATTTGCGTTAGTGTGGCACCTTTGTTACAACTGATGAAACAATATTATTGTAATTATACTATTAACTATGGTCCATAGTTTACATTAGGGTTTAATCTGTGTCACACAGTTCTATTGGGTTTTTTTTAATGTTTGTTCTAGTAACACACAAAGTAAAATTTCCCATTTATCCACTTGCAATTATATAATTTAGTGGTGTTAATTACATTCCCAACATATGCTACCATTACTGCCATCCATTACCAAAAATTTTCCATCACCCCAAAGTATTAACTTCCCATTCCCCACCCCCAGTCCCTGTTGACTTTATGTATTTGCATATTGTAAGTATTTCATACCAGTGAGATCATACAATATTTGTCCTTTTGTGTCTGGTTTATTGCACTCAACATGATGTCTCAAGGTTCATCCATGTTGTAGCAAGCATCAGAGCTTCATTTCTTTTTACAACCAAATAATATTCCATTATGTGTAAATACCACATCTTATTTAACCAATCATCTGTTGATGGACATTTGGGTTGTTTCCACCTTTCAGCTATTGTGACTAGTGCTGCTGTGAACTATTATTTCCATTTTATAGGTGAGGAAACTGAAATACAGAGATGTCGAGTAACTTGTCCAAGGTCCCATAGCTAAGAAGTGGCAGTCAGGTTTTGAATCTGGGCCAATCTGGCTTCAGAGTCCTTGCTCTTAAATACTATGCTGCTTCTCCATGCCTAAGATTTTACTTAATATCAGGATTATAATTATGACACTTCCTCTTTTCTCCCTCCCTGTTAAGTATAATAATAACATATTTACAAGTAGCGAACATCTTTCATATATACTTCTCACTTGTTCTTTTCCAAGCCCTCTTACCTCTCCTCTGCATACTTTGCGCCATGTCCTGCTCCCTCTGCCAAGATTCTCAACTGCTGTTTCTTCCTCACAGAAGTGCATTAGCAGAGGGGAGCTCCAAGTGTCTTTGTCATATCAGCCTGTGGCACAGAGAATGACAGTGGTGGTCCTCAAAGCCAGACACTTGCCGAAGATGGATATCACCGGTCTCTCAGGTAGCAGCTATTTACTTCAACCTATTTCTGACTGTCTGAAACCCCACTCCCACCACTGCTCACCTACAGCCCAGAAACATTCCCACATTTCAGTGCCCCTTATACTTTCACTTGCCATCCTTTCCTCTCCTTGTCTGCATCCTCTTCCTGATTAATATCTAGGTCCAACAGATTTCCCTAGCAGGAGATGCTTCGGGTAAGTAAATGGTTCTTTACGGTTGGCAAGTCATCTTAAATGATATGCATGCCCGGCATATGTATCCCTCTATGCCAGGCACTGGGGATCCAGTTCATTGATAAGCAGAATCCTATTCATGTGGATTAGGCAGAGGATAGGCAATAATCAAATCTTCACACTAATAAATGTATAATTACAAACCAAGAAGTGCTCTGAAAGATTTGCCCCAAGTAAGACTTCTCAAAAAGACTGCAGACATTTGTAGTCCCCTTGCCCTTGAAAATGCTTCTTGGTGTCAGAGGGTTTCATCAAACCCAACTTAGAAGGTTTTTTTGTTCTGTTCCTGCTTGGTTTCCTTGGCCCCTTTTCCAGGCAGACAGACTCACATATAATCAGTGTGCATTTACTGTACAGTCACTAAAGACCACATTTGAATGACCACCAAAGATACAAATAACAGGGCCCCCTCTTTCCCAACACAAAATCTTTGTAGGAGAGGACTGTGTCATAGGCCTGTCTCCCTTTTTCTTATCTCTTCGGGGGCCCCAGATCCTTATGTCAAGGTGAACGTCTACTACGGCAGAAAGCGCATCGCCAAGAAGAAAACCCATGTGAAGAAGTGCACTTTGAACCCAGTCTTCAATGAGTCTTTCATCTACGACATCCCCACCGACCTCCTGCCTGACATCAGCATCGAGTTCCTCGTCATCGACTTCGATCGCACCACCAAGAACGAGGTGGTGGGGCGGCTGATCCTGGGGGCGCACAGCGTCACAGCCAGCGGTGCCGAACACTGGAGAGAGGTCTGCGAGAGCCCCCGCAAGCCTGTGGCTAAGTGGCACAGTCTGAGCGAGTATTAATTCCGTTGTCCTCGCCTCTAACCCCCAGGGCCAGTCTGGGGAGGGGCGTGGCAGGGAAGGAGAGAGATGACAGAGAGAAGCAGATGCAAAACCTCATTTTAGTCAGAAGAAAATTTCATACAAAATGAACCCCACAAAGAACATCCCACATGACCACAGCTGCAGATCAGGTCTTAGCGATGATGATTTTTCTCTTTTGCAAGGCACTAGAAATTCTTCTTTTATTTTTATGGGGGAGAAAAGAGGGAAAGACCCCTACAAGTCTATGTATAACAATGTAACCTTATACTTGCATGTCTAATACAAACTGAAGAAATTAGTCTAACTCCAGTATCAAGTTACAGATTTTAATCCTTGAAAATTGTTTTGTGCCTAATCGTATTTGCTGAAATTGGCCTTTATTTTTTTTTATTGGTCTTCTCTGGAAAATCACTCCCAGGCCCCACCTCTGCAGAAGAAAATTCTGCTCTTGTAAAACCTCATGTTTCATCATTCCCATCACCTTTTATATCTCTGCCCTTTGGCTGAACTTAAGGTCCAGAGGTGTGTAGTAAGCCAAGAAACAAAGGTGGGCTAGATAAGGCAGGGTTTGCAGGAGAAAGAATAATTGAGAAGTGGGGTATTTTTGCTGCCATCCCTCCTGCCATGAAGGAGTAAAGGGCATTCTATGATTAATTGATGGTCTCGGTGAAGCACATAGAACACATCAGTTGTATCAGGATGAACTTGGGCTTACAAAACTAGATGACTTCTCTAAAAGGAACTTTGGAGACTTTTAGAACAGTATCCAGCTGATCCCAAATACCATTAGCAGGTATAAGAACAAGGAGAGGAGAAATGAGAAGAGTTCTATTCCCCTTTGCAGCTAAATTAGGAAGCCACAGCCATTTGTTGATTGATGGGTTGGAAACCATCAGAGGTTGGAAAGCTTAAATTGGCCTTTTTTTTTTTTCTTTTCCAGAGATGCTAAGCATTGAGAAGCTTTAGAGTCTTCTCATGTGGCTTAGATGCTGTCATAAGGTTAGTTTTGCTTCACAAGGAAAAGGGCCTCAGAAATGGTTCTTTCTCCTTGAATATAAAAATAACAATGTGGCTAAATGAGTAATCAAAGCAACTTGGATTCTTTCAGAGCATCCTTTCCCTCAAAACGAAGTGCTTAGTTCTTGGAACTCATGAATCTCACAGCATAGTGGAGGGATAGGGAACTAGAGTTTTATCCTCCTTCTGCCACTGTGCAGTAGAGGTTGGGAGAGATTCAGCATCTTGCTGGGATTAGTATCCACATCTCCTTTCTCTTAATCCAGCCATGTCTCTAGCATTGAGACTTTTCAGACGGCAGAGACTTCATTGGCAATAAATAGGCTTAGATAGGCAATAGATATTTTTTGCCAGCCTGAAGAGGAACTCAAATAAGCAACAGCTTAAACTTTCAGGGCCTGAACGATTAGCCAAGATCATCGTGTCCACTTACATACAAGAACATTTCTTTCTATCTTGCTTCTGAGATGGTGGTTGAAAAGTTGAATCTCCATGGAGAGGGTGTGATCTTGCCCTTAGGGTTCCCTTAGTTCTCTTGGATTTAAAACCAATCTACTCCTCAACCCCCAATCCTTTTGTTTTGTTTTTCTAAACCCAGATTCTTGACAACGCAGAGCAGTTCTGAGCAGGCATAAAGGCCACTCTCTGTTCTTGTCCCTACCAAGACCCATCCTCTATAACCTGGCTCACAATCTCACCATCAGCTGGGTTCATACCACCAGTCTCTGTCCTTGTACCCCATGCAATGTAAATACTGTATCATACGTAAAAGAAAATAATTTTTTGTTTTCTAAAAATGCATTTTGAGATAGTTTAAGGTAAATCTGACAGGAGCATTCTGAAGCCCCATTAGAAAAAGAAAAATTTATGGTTCCTCTTCATCGCCTTAATGTCTGAAGATCAGAAATCACTGAGCAGCCCGCTTTTGTTTCCTTCCCAGCAACAATGCAAAGCAACAGGTGGAGATAGTCTGATCTTTGCCCTGATGTGTGTGCCTCTGTAGCTCCTCCTGACATAAACCTCACCCCGCCCCTCTCTTCCCCATCTCCTTATAGCTTTACTCCTAGCATTCTTTGGGTCTACTGAGCAGTGGGTGGTGAGGTGACAGGGAGGAATCAGCAATTCTGTAGCCTAGGAGCTGCCTCAGTGTCTTTCTCACAAAAGACAAAGAAGCAGATGGTACAAGTTCTTCCTTCCTACCTCAGGCCTGATCCACAGTGCCCTTGACTTTGCCGTCCCAAAGTTTCTTAGCTGACTTTGGCTTTCACCTTCCTTCCTTCCAGAGATAACTTATAAGGGTGGAGGAGGACTGTGTCCTCTTGAGAGTCAGTTGAAAGACAAGAGAGTCACTTTCTAACTTTTGCACAAGGCACTTATGGTCAGGAATAGGTTAGGGAATGGTCACTTCTGATTTTCCAAGAGTCAGTCCTTCTCTGCAGACATCTAGATTCGTTTGGGAAGACAAATTTATCTTAATAACAGTCCTTTTATGAGTTATTCCATATTTCAGTTCTAAGTGGACACAGCCAAGATGTACGTTGTTTCTAAATAGTGCTCTGGATATGAAAATGGATAGAACTGGTTTGTGGGACAGGGGTGGCTTGCTCAGGAGAGGGAATAGTACAAGTCCCTTTTCTTGGAAGGCTTTTACTATGGCCGTGATAGTGACATTGCCCTCACCCTGATCCCTCTCCAATGTGGTCATCTTTCTTTACCTTGTGTCTTCTCTTGTAAAAATGGAACTCCAAAATAAAATAAATGTGTCAAAATTTTAAAAAGAAAAAAACTGAAAAAGCTAACATGAATTGTGTGAAATTGCATATTGCTGTAACGCTAACCTACAATATGTCATGCTATCTTGTATGTTGAATTTGTTAATGCACCACACAAGTGCAAAATAAAGACTGATTCACATTAAATAGGCACAGTGATGTCAGCATGATTCTCTGAAAACTGGATGAGTAAGAACGAAGCCAACACTTCAGTCTCCAATCGCATGTCATAGGGCATGTTTTCCAAAGTGTGGTCCCCAGACCACCTGATTCAGAATCACCTGGGGCGCTTGTTAAAAATATGCAGATTTCAGGCTCCTGACCTAGAGAGTCTCATTTGGTAGGTGACTTGGTTTGTTGCTTTCAGCAAACTTAGTTCAAATGTCCTTGTTCTAGTGACTTTTACCCTTGAAATGTAGTTTCTAACACAATATCCACCTGAGGGAGAGATGATGATTTCTAGTGCTGCAAATTCATCTGTCCCTTTAATTGGGAATGTTATTATTTCCCAAAAAACTATGTCAAGACTGGCCAATTCTGTTCTCTCATTCATTTATTAATCAAGAAATATTTATTCAATGAGCATCTATCATATGCCAGGCACTGGAAATACAATTCATTGATAAGCAAGAGTCCTATGCTTGTGGAGTAGGCAGAGGACAGGCAATAATCAAATAATCACCCTAAAAAATGTGTAATTACAAACTGGGAAGTGCTCTGAAGGACAAAGAGCATAGGTCAATGCAACACTCTGAGGTCATATGTTGGGATGATTGCTTCTGCTCTTTATGGATATCTCTGCTTGCCTTAAAGTGCAAAATGATTCACTTTATACCTTTTCTGTTCTATGTAAATTACCCTCCCCTGTGGACACACTAGAGGAAGATAGAAAGAAAGCAGGGGAAACAGTCCCTGCTCTTTTAAAGTTTCAGTGAAAGAAAAACATTTTTTTTTAATTTTTATTGTGGTAACATATATTCAACACAACATTTCCCATTTTAACCACTTTCAAGTACACAATCCAGTGGTGTTAATTGCATTCACAATTTTGTGCTACCATCACCACGATCCATTACCAGACTCTTCCATTATCCCAAACAGAAACTCTGTACCCATTAAGCATTAACTCCCCATTCCCCATCCCACCCTTCTCCTGCTACCCTGTAATCTACTTTCTATCTCTATGAATTTGCATATTCTAGTTATTTCATAAAAGTGAGATCAACAATATTTGTCCTTTTGTGTCTGGTTTATTTCACTCCACTTCATGCCATCAAGGTTCATCCATACTGTCACATGTATCATTCCTTTTTATAGCTTAATATTTCATTGTATGGATTTACTACATTTTATTTATCCATTCATCTATTCATGTACACTTGGGTTGCTCCCACCTTTTGGATATTGTGAATAATGTTGCTACGAACAGACTCTGTCTGAGTCTCTTCTTTCAATTCTTTTGAGTAGATACCTAGAAGTGGGTTTTCTGGGTCATATGGTAAATCTCTACTCAAAACTGAGAAACCACAAAAACTGTTTTCCACAGGGTCTGCACCATTTTTCATTTCCACCAACAGTGCACAAGGTTCCCATTTCTACACATTCTCACCAACACTTGTTATTTTCTATTTCTTTAATAGCAGCCATTCTAATGGGTGTGAAGTGGTATCTCGTGGTTTTAATTCGTACTTTCGTAATGGCTAATGACGCTGAGCATCCTTTCATGTGCTTATTGCCCATTTCTATATCTTCTTTGGAGATACATTTATTCAAGTCCTTTGCCCATTTTAAAATTGGGTTGTATACCTTTTTTGTTGTTGTTGAGGAATTCTTTATATATTCTGGATATTAAACCCATATCAGACATATGGTTTACAAATATTTTCTCCCATTCTGTAGCCTGTCTTTTCACTTTCTTGATAATGTCCTTTGATGCACAAAAGTTTGTAATTTTGATGAGGTCCCATCTATCTGTTTTTTCTTTTGTTTCTCCTTTTGGTGTAAAGTCTAAGAATCCATGGCCTAATACAAGGTCCTGAAGATAGTCCCCTATGTTTTATTCTAGGAGTTTTGCAGTTTCAGTTCCTATATTTAGGTTTTTTATCCATTTTGAGTTAATTTTTGCATGTGGTGTGAATAGGAGTCCATTTTCATTCTTTTGCATGTGAATATTCAATTTTCCCAGCACTGTTTGTTGAAGAGACTACTCTTTCCCCATTGAGTGGGCTTGACAACCTTGTCAAAAATCAATTGGCCATAGATGTGTGGGTGTATTTGTGAACTCACAATACTATTCCATTGGCCCATATGGCTGTCTTTGTGCCAGTATCACAAGTGTTTTGAACAGTATAGCTTTGTAATAAGTTTTGAAATCAGGAAGTGTGAGCCTTCCAACTTTCTTTGTCTTTTTCAAGATGGTTTTGGCAATTTGGGGCTCCTTGCCCTTCTATATGAAGTTGATGGTTGGCTTTTCCATTTCTGTGAAGAAGGATGTTAGAATTTTTTTGTCTTTTTTTCTTTAATTTTTATTGAAATATATTCACATACCATATAATCACCCAAAGTGTAAAACAGTTGTTTACAGTATCATCATATAGTTGTGCATTCATCACCACAGTTTTTGAACATTTTCATTACTCCAAAAAATAAAATTAAAAAGAAAGCCCAAATCATCCTATACCCCTCCTTGATCCTGTAATATTCATTTACTTTTTGTCCCTATTTTTCTACTCATTTATCCATACACTGGGTAAAGGGAATGTGAACCATAAAGTTTTCACAATCACACAGTCACACTATACAAGCTATATAGTTATATGCGCGCCTTCAAGAATCAAGGATACCAGATTGCAGTTCAACAGTTTCAGATATTTCCTTCTAACTATTCTAATAAGCTAAAAACTAAACAGGAATATCCAAATAGTGCACAAGAGTTACCTCCAGAATGACTTCTCGACTCCATTTGAAATCTCTCAGCCACTGAAACTTTATTTTGTTACATTTCTCTTCCCCTTTTGATCCAGAAGGCTTTCTCAGTCACACAATGCAGGGTCCAGTATCATCCCTGGGAGTCACATCCCACGTTGCCAGGGAGATTTATACCCCTGGGAGTCATGTCCCACATAGGTGGGAGGGCAATGAGTTTACATGATGAGTTGGCTTAGAGAGAGAGGCCACATCTGAGAACAAAAGAGGTTCTCTGGGGGTGACCCTTAGGCACAGTTATGAGTAGGTTTAGCCTCTCTTTTGCAGTAACAAGCTTCATAGGGGCAAACCCGAAGATCAAGGTCTTGGCCCACCAAACTGGCAGTCACTAATGCTTGTGAGAACATCAGGAACTCCCCAGCTAGGGAAGTTTAGTATTTCCACATTTTCCTCCAGTCCCTCAAAGGTCTTTGCATATAATTTTTATTTTCTGTCCAAATTACTCTGGGTTCTATTAGAGCATAATGCTATCCTGTACAAACCAACAAGATCTCACGCCCTAGTCAAGATTCCATGTAATTATGGTATTTGAGTAAACTGACCATACTAGTTAAATTATATAGTGTGCTATAGACAATATATATTTTGCACCAAATAAACATCTCTTCCTTTGGTCCTGCACATAAGCCACAGTTTTAAAACACACTTAATATCATCCTCTACCCTTTAGTCTGATCTACCACAATCTCAACTGAGTACCTTTCATTCATATCTCCAATCAAAGTCTGATCTCCTTTTAAGCCTCTTTTAACAGTTGATTCATGGGGCAATGCCGACACTCACAGCTGCCAAACTCTGGCTCTGAGTCCCAGGTGCCACAAAGACACCCAAAGCTCCAGGAACTGACGAGGTCACATACAAAAGCTCAGCATCTCAAAATTTAGAAATAATTGTTACAACTCATGAATAGATGTGACTGCTATAAGACCTTACAATCTAGGAACTTTACATAAGCCTTCCCTGATAACCCATGCTAAAGATTCTATTCTCAGAGTTTGCTCATTATTATTAGTCCATATTAGTGAGGCATTACAATGTTTGTCTTTTCATTTCTGGCTTATTTCACTCCACCCACTATCCTCACGATCCATTCACCTAGTTGCATAACTCACAACTCCATTCCTTCTTGCCACTCCCTCATGTAAAAACATTCCTATATCTGTACATTTATTCACACTCTGACCACTCTAGGTTGGTTTCATTTAGTTATACAGTCCCAGTCTTTATCTTGTATCTTTCCTTCTGGTGTCATTCATACCCCTAACATTCCTCTTTCAACAATATTCACAGCGATCTTTTTTCAGTGTACTTACCATATTGTGCTACCATCACAGTGTTGTGCTATCCATTTCTAGATCTACACAATCAATCCTCTAGAACATTCTATATTCCTTCAACATCAAATTCCCGATCTCCACCTTCCTTCTATCTCCTGATATCTTCATTTCTACACTCTTCTCCAAACTCTCTCTCTTGTCTTTTCCTATCTGTCTGTGGCATTCCCTTGAGTATTTCTTGTAGAGGGCTCTCTTGTTCACAAATTCTCTCAGTGTCTGTTTATCTGTAAATATTTTAAGCTCTCCCTAAGTTTTGCCAGATATAGGATTCTTGGCTGGAAGTTTTTCTCTTTCATGTCTTGAATATATCATACCACTGCCTTCTCACCTCCATGGTTTCTGCTCAGGGATCTGCAGTTAGCCTTATCGAGCTTCTCTTTTATGTGATAGATTGCTTTTCTCTTGCTGCTTTCAGAATTCTCTTTGTCTTTGACATTTGAAAATCTGATTAGTGTCTTGGAGTAGGTCTATTTGGATCAATTCTGTTTGGGGTACGCTATGCTTCTTGGACCTGTAATTTCATGTCTTTCATAAGAGTTGGGAAATTTTTATTGATTATTTCCTCTATTATTCTTTCTGCCACTTTTCCCTTCTGTTCTCCTTCTGGGACACCTATAACACATATTCATGCTCTTCGTGTTTTCATTCAGTTCCCTGAGACCCTGCTCATATTTTTCCATTCTTTTCCCTATCTGTTCCTTTGTGTGCAGGATTTCAGATGTCCTGTCCTCCAATTCATTGATCCTTTCTTCTGCCTCTCAAAGTCTGTTGTCATATGTCTCCACTGTGTTTTTCATCTCTTCTATTGTGCCTTTCATTCCCATAAGTTCTGCCATTTGTTTTTTCAAGCTTACAAATTCTTCCTTATGTTTTACCAGTCTCTTCTTTATAGCTTTCATCTCTTTTGTCACATTCTCTCTTGACTCATTGATTTGATTTACAAGATTTGTTTGAACATCTATAATTAGTTGTTTCAACTCCTGAATCTCAGTTGAGGTATTAGTTTCTCCCTTTGACTGGGCCATATTTTCCTGTCTCCTGATGTGGCTTATGATTTTTTGCTGTCTAGGCATCTGATTTTCTTGACTGGTTTATTCTGGTGGTTGTTTTCTCTCTTTTGCCTGAGGTTTTCTTGTTGGTTGTCTTTGATCTCTATCTTTTCTTTGTTTCT
>PVKY010012232.1:0-11619 GCA_004027775.1 Bradypus variegatus | reverse complement strand
CTGGCTCTATCACCAAGTGGCTGTTTGACCTTGGGCAAGTCACTTACCCTCTTTAGGTCTCAGTAATCTCATCTATAAAATGAATGGATTCTACTAGTTGATCTCAAGTCTTTCATCTTCCAGCAGCACTGACTTCAGGCACTAATGGGTCACTTTGCAAGAGGAATCTAGACAGAATGTGATTTGCTCAGCTTGAAAAGGGAAAAATTAAGGCCCTCTGGGGATTGGGAGGAAACCCAGAGTCTACCCTCCCTCCCCAGTCGTTCCCTCCTCATGGGAAGGAATGTTCCTCCCCTGTCCAAATGGCACTTCAGGCGGATCAGTCTGGAGCTCTGTTGTGTTGCCAGAGGCAGCCAGCGGACCTGATTAGAGGTGTGTGTCTTCCTCCTCATCTAGGTCATCCTTGGTCAGGTTGTCCAGCGGGACGATCCAGCTGTCCCCCAGCTCCCCATTGAGGTTGACCACCTTCTTCTCTTGCATCTCTGATGAGGTCTCCATCACTTCCAGTGTTGGGTTGTCATGGTAACCATTTTCCACTGTCTGTAGCTCCTCTGTTAGTCGTTGCTAGAGTGGGGAACATGGCCCAGGGAGAAAGGGTAATTTTTGAGGGCTATTGGCCTTAAGATGGCATTAATATAACACATGTACCCTTCAAACCAGGATCCTCAATTTGGTCAATATGATCACTTACTGTTCACACGTGGAGTCTGGCTCTTTCTGGAAGCCATCCTGGCTACTGACCTGCCTCAGGGCTAGATTGAGACAAAGACTTGCCTGAATCCTAAATTTCCCAACTTAGCTCACCTTCACCCAGATGGCAAATCTGTGAAGCCAGTGGAAATGGACTTTGTTCACTTCTGGAGTTCTCTAAGTTCTTTCCCCTGTTCCTTCCCCCAAATCCTTACTCTTCAATCACCCACCTCAACCCATCATAATGAGCTGGGAAGGACTAAGAAAGTGACCTCAGGTTGGGTGACTGAGGATCTCCCTAAGTCTGAGTGAGACAGGTATAGGAATTCCTACACCCATCTCCAAATAGGAGATGTCTCTCTCTCTCTATCCGAGATAGTTGTTCTCAACCTTGGTTGCATATTAAAGTCACCTGGGAAGCTTTTAACAACTACACTGGTCTAGAGAATCTGTTTCAGTTGGTGTGTGGGGAGGTTAGGCATGGGAATTCTTTTTCAAGTGTCCCATAATGTGCAGCCCAGTTTGAGAGCCACAGATCCGGGAGGAACAGTAATGATGGGAATTCTAGTAAGGAATTTATATCCTTACTAGAACTGATATATGCCATTTCTATCAAAAAATCCTCAGGACAGTTCTGTAAAGTAGATATTATCCCTATAATGCAGTTGAGAAACCTGAAGTTCAAAGAGATTATGACTTACTCAACATAACACAGATAATAGGCAGAACTGGAGCTTAAATCATGTCTTTCTGCCTCCACAGCCCATACTCTTCCCTTCCACTGTGCTGCCTCTTTAGCTTCCCATATAAATAGTTGGCTGCCAATAATGGATTGTCTCTACTTGTCAGAGAATGGCCCACTCACTTTCTTCTTTCATAATATGGGAATAATGGGGTGAGAGTGTGACTGGTAGACTGGACCATTTCCCAGGCTAGGAGGAGGAGCAACTCACCTGATCCTTCCTCTGGGACAGGCGCTGGTGGCAGCAGCCATAGAGGGCCGCGACAAGGAGCAAGAAGGAGGCCATGCAGACAATAGTGATGATGAGGGGCATGCTGAACCGGTCCTCAGCCTCTTCTGGTGGTCCCTGATCTCCCAACATCATGTTATTGATTCCCGCCTGGCAAGGAAGGAGAAAGTTACATGGCAGAAAACAGGTTCTGGGTCTGAGCTCTCCTGCTTGGGGTTCTGCAGGGTGGGTTTTCCACCACCCTGATGTCCCCTCTCCCATCCCCCTGTCTTCTATATTAGAACACTGTGGAGACTTCCCAGGAAGAGGTTCCTGACCCAGTCTGTCCCAACACACGGGCAGAGCCCACTTACCTCTTTTAGGTCATCCCATTTGTTCTTCAGCAACTCGTACACATCCCTGGGAAGGAGGACTGCTGTGGAGAGCAGGGAGAGATGCTGCCTCAATGGTCTGCTCGGAGTGATGTGGTAGGTGTGGAGTTGGGCATGGAGAGGAGGGTGTACTGTATCTGAGAGTCTCCTGGGGAACATGAGGCCAGCCCAGTGGCCCTGGCAGGGGGAGTGACTTGACAATTCTTCAGGAACTGAGGGAGCACCAACCCTGATTGGCATGGCTCCTGAACCACCACCCCCTGCCCACATTCCCAGCCCACATATGCTTCAGTCCCCGTTGCCTTCAACTTACTCTGGATGGTGATTTCTTTAACTATCACTGCCTGGCTTTCTGGAACAGGTGCCAGCCGTATGTGGCACTGATCTTGAACTGCATTGAAGGTGGCTTTTGCTGCCTGGCACAGAACGGTGACCAGCTTGTCAGCCGAAGGGTCCTTTGCCTATTGGGGGAAGACCACAGGTGATTCCTCGGGGATCATGACAGCAGCCTAGGCTTGTGGGGTTGCCCTGCTGAACCTGGGTCAAGAGAATGCTATTGTCCTGCTTGAACCTAGTCCCTTCTCCTGCCTCAACTGGTGCCATTCCCAGTCCTTTCAGGAATCAAGAGTTACATGCTATTTTCCTGGGCCAGCCCCTGCCATCTCTCCCTTATTCTGTTCTCTCCCCCATTCCCCTCACCCTGTTTATCTAGTCTAAGGCTGAATAATACTTTTCACCCTAGTGCCCCTTATCTCCCTCAGAGCTCTCTGAGGATCAGGAATTAATGCTGCTTTATCCTCTCCCCCAGAACCCCAAGCCCATGCTTATGGGGACGACTCCAGTTCTCTCTGAACCCACCATTTGCCAGCCTCAATGCCCAGGAGGGAAGTTTACAGCTGTCAGCTCAGGGTTGTCTATTCTGAAGTTGAAATGCGTGCACTCCTTCCCTCAGCTAAGACTATGACACCATGAGCAGACCGACAGGGAGAAAGGTAAGGCCATCACTGAATAGAGGAATATGGGGGTACCTTGAAGGGGGACCTTTTCTATCTCTAAGCAGAAAGAACCTGGTTGACAGGCTTTAGGGCAGAGGGTGAGGAAGCAAGGTTGGGCTGCGTCTACCCAGTACTGCCACGTCATCTTGAGGCACCTCTAGCTAATGTTTCTCTGAACTGACTTTGGAATAAGGGATGAGGTGAAGATAAAGACTCTTGGTGTGGTTTACCTCAGGACCCCTACAAACTATCCCTTAAGTTTCTACCTGGAATTTCCTTAGCTTTACTAATTCCCTACGAGGAAGGGACTCGGATCTTTCCACTTTTCTCACAAAGGAAGAAAACACTTCTCACAACCAAGTACACAACCTGCCAAGTTTTAGCCAAGAAGAGTACCTGAGTAAAGGCTAAGCAAGCATCTGGTAGTCCCCAGGGGCACTGAGAGTGCAATTTCTGTCTTGTCCAATCAGCCCAGCCCCAGGAGAACACTGTTCCCTTTAAAAACTCTAGTCTAAATGTAAGTCTTTGTGAAGTTCACTTGGAAAATTCCAGCAAAATGGTCACCCAAAAGAAAATAATTACAGAAAATACAAACAGCATTAAAGTGGTGTAAGCTCGAGTTCACCATTCTATAGAAACCACGTTTTGTTCCTGACGGTGATTATAAAAATAGTTATTGGCCGGGAGAGGGCAGCAGTGAGCCACCTATCACCTGTATTCATAGGGCTCAATCTGCACTCACAAGGCTCAGCAATTATTTACTGTGCACCTCAGAATAAAGCCCCTAATCCCAGGGACACTGGGCAGTCTGAAGGCTGTTGCACACTGTTATATCCTCTCATATAAATATATTCACACACATGCTGACACCCCCCCACACACATACACACACACACACACCCCACTAGAGAGGAAGAACAACTGTTGTCAAAGGCTCCCTTAGGCTCAAGGGCTCTTACTCAGCAGTACCAGGGCTCTATTATCTCCTCTCCACCCCCACTGACTGATCAGGTTAGAGAGAGATTCTCTCTAAGCTGTTCTTTTGAGGCTGTCAGATAATACATGGGTCAGGAAACATAAAACCATGGACTATTAAAATAGGGGGAATGGGCAGACTAAGCCTCTCAGGCCCAAAAAGGCTAACCTACAATATCACACCAGAGCTAGAGGCAAGCAGGAACTACAATAAGGGTCTCCCACCTCCCAGACCAACAGTGAAAGCCGAGAAGAGCTGGGTACTTTTTCTGGCTCTGTAGGGTATAACAGTCCTGCGGGATGTGACTTTAGTTAGAGAATCTGACCTTCCATTTGTCACTTTATAGTATGGGCAGGGGTCCTCTTCCTACTAGAAAGAAGCAAGGATGGGAGGAGGGAGTGCTTCGTTCCCCCCCAGACCTTCCTTAACTCTGCTGCAAAACTGCATTTGGGGGCTGTGGAAGAGGGTTGGGTTCTGATTCAGTGAGCACTCACGCAGAGGTTGGTCTTCGTGAGGTTCAGGATGAGCATCTTCTCATCTGGCAGTTCCGGAGCCTCGCACTTTATCTGGAAGAAACCATCAGAATTAAGATGCAAGCTCAGCCTGAGAGGTTCTCACCTGTGACTCTTCCCTCCCTCTGGGAGAAAGGAAAGACATTTGAGGCAAACTGGGGAAAAGGCTGGGCCAAGTTTCAAAGCCAGGTATGTCACTGGCTGCTTGAGCCAGAATCAAGCACAGCCAGTGAGAAAGAGCAGCCGGTGGACAGCTGCACCCAGCGGCCCTGGGCTGGGGCCCTGGGCTGGAGGGAAGTACAGCAGCACTCTGCTGGGAGCCCCCGTCTCAGTCTGGGCTCTCTGATTTGTCCCACCCTTGCTGGAATTACCCTGTAACTCCCAAGAGCTGGGGTGGAAGGTTGGTTGGAGCCTTGTGGCGCAGTTGAAGCAGATTGTGAGCCCGCTGGTCCTCGGACAGGAGGTGTGGCCACTGAAGCAGGCTGTTGTGAGCCTGTTGGTCCTCGGACAGGAGGTGTGGCCACTGAAGCAGGCTGTTGTGAGCCCGCTGGTCCTCGGACAGGAGGTGTGGCCACTGAAGCAGGCTGTTGTGAGCCTGTTGGTCCTCGGACAGGAGGTGTGGCCACTGAAGCAGGCTGTTGTGAGCCTGTTGGTCCTCGGACAGCAGGTGTGCTCACGGGTCCCGCTTTAGTGCCTCGAGGCAGCGGTGCTGCGGAGGCCATGGCCCCAGGCAGGACTGAATTCTCACTGGAGGTCTGCTCCTTTCTGTCTAAGGTAGTCAACAGTGTTGTAACTGGGAAAACAAAGGTTATATGAAAAGATGAATGGGACCCTTGAGAGAAAAGGACACTCTGTTTTTGCTCTAATAATTTCTAAGTTTCTTTGGTCTTATGCACCACTTATACTACAAGCTGAAATAAGCAGGCCAAGACAGAAAAAAGGCAGAACAGACAAAGTCAGTTTCTGAAATATATTACAGGATGGGTCAGACTGGATGAGCCCGTGTAAGAACCTGGCAAAGGAAGTAACAATAACAACAGCAACAATGACAGTAGCAATAGCTGACACTCAGCACTTAATCCCAGTCTGTGCCAGGGACGATGTATAAGTGCTTCAAATGCATCTCTTATTTAATCCTCACAACAACCATAAGGGGAAGTTACTGTCATTATTCCTATTTTATAAACAAGGAAACTGAGGCTCATAGAGACTCAGCGATTTGTCCAAGGTCACAGGCCAACAACTTGCAGGGCAGGGATTTGAATCCAAATTTATCCAACTCAGAGCCCCTGCCCTTACTGCAATATGCTGCCACCCTCTACTGGTGAGTGGTCTGTTAGTATGCACAAAAATTACCTGGGGAGCCTTTTGAAATGCAGATTCTCAGGCTCATGCCTAGAAATTCTGATTTACCAATTCTGAGCTGTCTGAGCTGGGCTATGCTCTTGAAGCTCACAATCCATCAGCAAGTTTTGAAATTAGTTTACTGGGTAAGACCACCAGGAAAGGAAGGGAGGGAGGGAGGGAGGAGGGAGGGAGGGAGGGAAGGAAGGAAGGAAGGAAGGAAGGAAGGAAGGAAGGAAGGAAGGAAGGAAGGAAGGAAATGGAAAGGAGATGGAACAGAACAGAAAATATCAGGATATATCACGTAGTAAGGATAAGTCCTGTTTTGTGAAATTTTTCTTTCAGTTATGTTTTACGTGTTCATTGTGTGTGTGTCCTGGATCACAATATAAAATTAAAATGTGTTTCTTATTGTGAGTTGCCAAGCAAGTTTGAGAAACACTTTTCTAGGGTACCTACAACAATAT
Organism: Bradypus variegatus; assembly: GCA_004027775.1. Taxonomy (NCBI): domain Eukaryota; kingdom Metazoa; phylum Chordata; class Mammalia; order Pilosa; family Bradypodidae; genus Bradypus; species Bradypus variegatus. Next base: position 5,293 of record PVKY010012232.1, on the reverse strand, counting down.
CCCACCACCACAACCACCCAGCCTTACCTATGTCTAGACTGTCGGCTTGTTTATATGGACATGTCAAATTGGGCATGCAAAAACACTGAGCTCTCATCAGAATATACAACACTGCTGGCCTCTGCTCACCATTGAAATGGGAAACATAATCTCAGTGAAGCATTTAAAAGTTTCTTCTTGCTTGGGGGAAAAAACAGGCATTACTTACATGGTGTGGTACTTGACCCCTGAGATGTGAAGGTGGGACGGGACGTCATGTCTGAACTACTTGACATTGTGGTGATTGTGTTCTGTTCTTCAGGAGCACCCCCTTGGTGCTTCGGAGAAACATAGCTCCCAGTTGATTGGTGAGGGCTTGTAGAGGTGAACGAGTTGACAGCAGGAGTGGTTTTTGAGGTACTACCCTGAGCTATAGGTTGAGTGGTTACCTGAGCGGTTTTCTTGAGGCTCATGGCGTTTGTGGAACCACTGTGGCTACTTTCGTCTCCAGATTCACTTGCATTTTTACTTTCATTTTGGTCACTTGTGGTTTCAGACTTAGCTGTGCTGGCAGTTACTATACGTGTAGTGGTGCCTGAATGTTTGTCAGTTGTTTTCTGGACTAGACTCACAGTGGTGGGCTTGACTATAGATCCGCTTTCCTTTCCTGGGCGTGAAGTCACCACTGTGTCACTGGACTTAGCAGTTGTGCTTGGCTTGGTTGAGTCTGTAAATGTTTTCGTGGTAGCAGTAGAAACAGTCTGGCCTACTGTTTACAAAGACAAAACAGAATCACGTTAGGGCATTGGCTGGACATTTTTCTCACCACACTTCTCCAACTCTTTCCCAGGATTCAGAGGTCTTGCTTCCATCCCTGGCCATCTGCCTTGCCAAAGGCCTGAGTCCTTGATACTCCCAGATATTTCTGGGATTCAAGAAATCTCTGGGAAGGAGGCTGAGAATGAAGCAAGGAAAATAAAGGGAGATTCTGCTGAAGAGAGAGACTAGACTGGCTAAAGGTAGCCTGTGGTGTACTCTCTGCCCTTCCTAGCTTGCCCTATGACATCCCCCTCCAATTTTTGAAAGTGCTACTACAGAACCAGGCCATCAAGATCACTTCTGCCACCTGCTCCCCAGCTCTCAGGCCCATGACACTGCAGAAGACTCAGCAAATGAGTGCTCTGAACTGCACTGGCCCTGAGCTAAACATGAGCAAGAGAGACATGGGCCCTGTCTCGTGGAAGTGATAATCCAGAAGGACAAACTGACAATAAACTGAAATTCAGAAGGAGAAACTGAAAATAGGCAAATTATTATTTAAGAACCATTGTGAAAACTGCTAAGGAAGAAAAGTACACGGTGCTTTGGATGCAACTTAACTTTAGCAGGGGGTCAGGGAGGGAAGAGCTTTTATTCATTTATTCAACAAAATATCTGGCCATGGGGATACAATGGTGAACAAGACAGATAAAATCCACACGCTCATGGAGCTTTACCTTTTAGAGTGGGAGACAGACATTAAACAAGTAAACAGAACAATTTCAAATTGTGGTAAATACTATGGAAGAAACAAACAGGAAATGATTAAAGAAAAGGCAACTTTAAAAAAATTAGAGATAAGAAAAGGTATCTCTTGAGGTGACACTTAAGCTAAGACTTGAAGGATAAGGAAGCTGCTGTGTGAATAATGGGAGGAAAAGGGTACCAGATGGAAGGAACAGAACCTTCAAAGACCCCCCAAAGTAGGAAAAGGAATGGAATTTAGTGGCTGAGAGGGGAAAGTAGCAGGGCTCAGAACATGCAGAGCCTTACAGGTAAAGTGACAGTAATTTAATACCTAACTAGACATTTTTGAAAGTAAAAGGAGGGTCTCTTAAAGGACATATCCTGGACAACTCAAAACGTAAGAGCACCCTCCTTATAGGCCAAAATAAGGGTTTTGGATTTTATTCTCAGAGGCAAAAAGAAGCCACTGAAGATTTACAAAGAAATTCACTCTCACTGCTTTGTGGGAAATGGCTGGAAGGGAGAGAACATGGAACTGGGAAGATGAGCGGAGAGGCTATTACTATTATCCAGGTGAAATGTATAATGATTGACTGTATTAAGTTATTGACCCTAACCAGCAATAAAGAGACTAAATTCAAGACTGTATTTTGGAGACAGAATAAACTACCTGCTCATGTAAGAAGTGAGGGGAAGTGGAGAACCTAGGATGATTCCTGGTTTTCTGTCTTGAACAGAAGGGAGAGAGTGGTGGGAGGGGTGTCATGGACCTCTGCCATTCTTTGAAGCCAATCAAGCACCTATATCAGTTTTCGATGTTTGGGGGAACTCCTCACCCAATAAGACTTGATGGCAGCAGAACTTGCCTCCCATCACAGAAGCTGAAAATGCCAGATACTTGCTCTTCTAGTCTCCCTTGTAAGCAGATCACAAGAATATGACTACGCTGCTATCAATTAGACATGCCCATCCCAGCTAGTAAGCAAAGAGGTAGTTGACTATGAGGAACTCTGAGGGCAGTGGCAGTAAAAGCAAGCTCAAATTTGAGCAGCAGTGAGGGGCGATGCTACAGTAAGCATGCAGTGCGAAAGCTGCCTTACCTAGTGCCTGTACTGGTGGACAGCGCTGGCCTCTTTTAACCACTTCAAGAGCCTGACTTGGGTGATATTAAAAGAAGCACTAAACGTAGTCTTCAGCAAGCCCAGCCATCCCATAAGCTAGACAATATCCCAATATCCTTCACACACACACACTGCTACTGAGATGCAGAAATGTGTATCACAAGTGGCTGCATGCAAAGGACTTCAGGAATTAATTACTGGGCCTGCTAAAGACAGTTGTAATTCTGCAAGTATTAAGGGACTGGACTCTGGTATCCTGTGGCATCTTGTGAAATCTTGTGAAGAAGCATTCACATTATCGTCAGTCATCTAGAATAGAGTGCCCATGAAGCGACTTTGAGGGGCCAAGTGGTTGCTGTCATAGAAGAGTATGAAAGGTGCATATACAGAGATGTGTTAAAATCAATATAGTGTTACGGTTTGACAGCAAATTTTCTGTCTTAATAGTTCGTAAAATAATGGTGCATCTTATAACTGATGGAGTCATAGTATCTTTTTATTAAAGATACTAGAGTGCTGATGGGTTATCAGCATATTTGAGAAACAGAATTTAAGTCCTGTGGAATGGGCTGGTTGCTTCTTAGTTTCAAGTAATGTCAAACAGGGCATCTCAACCTCTTTACTTAATAATTTTGGGCTGGGTAATTCTTTGTTGGGGAGCTGTCCTGTGCATTGTAGGATGTTTAGCAATGTCCCTGGTTTCTATCCACAAGATACCAATAACACATTGACCCCTCCCCAGTTGTGACAACCCAAAACGTCTCCAGACATTGCTAAATGTCCCCTTGGTGGAACAAAATCACCCCCAGTGAGAACTACTGACTTAAAGAAAGAGAAAAGTGCATTTAAATTTCTAAATCCTTTTATCAAGGCACAGACTACCCTGAAGGAATCTCTTTTTGCTTACAGCTGAAGGGCTGAGAAGGCCAAAAGACAAAAGTTTGGTCCCATGAGTTGCCAACTTACAGTGTCAGTTTAACTTGCAATCTCACCAGGTCTCATGTAAAAGTAGAACCTTGAGAACCGGAATGGTGACATACAGGAAGATGCAGATGAATCAGATTACCTCCCCCACACCCAAACCTCGATCTTCAGCGGAACTCACTGGCCAGATGACAACTCAACAATTGTTATTCTGTCTGATGTAGTTCCTACCTTGCCTAAAGACTACTAGTAGCCTCACTTGAGCTTATTGGCACAGAAAGTCAAATCTCCTCATTATCCCCACCACTCTTTATTTTCTCCAAACCTGTAACAATTCCAAACCCAGGAGGACAAATACAAAGTCAGATCCAAGAGAAGGCTTGTAGCACTAAAAATACCTGCAAAAAATCTAGCAAATATATATGGTTATAAGAGGATGTTAGAGCAAATAGGGACAATCATAATGTTATATGAGGCTGATTTTACCATACGGGCAAGAGTACCAGAGATTTTAGACACAATGTGCTGGCTCAAGTAGCTAGGAGTAGTTAAATTGTCTTTGTTGGTTGACTAGACGTGGACTCAATGGTGGCCCATGTTAAATAAAGTTGAGTTGCCAGAAATTCCCTGGAGTAATGAATGTATGGAAAGAAATGCAAAGTCTTCAGAAAACAGAAGTAGTTGATAATATGTGACCTACTCACTTCACTCACTTCACTCTAACTTGGTTCTCTACAAGAGTTTAGATGATTCTTTCCTCCTACTTTATTTCATGAGTTCTGAGATGCACTTTTTATATATTATAAATGATGCTAGCTCACACTTTGACAGTTTCTTTTCTTTCTAAGTGGTTCATAAAATAATAATGCATCTTATAACTGATAGTGTCGGTTTTATTAAATTTGGGATATTGTTAAGAGGACTATCTGCATATTCTAAGAGCTCTGTTGGTGCTGTTCTTTATTGGCTGGGTATTCTAATAGGAGATGCTGTTGATTTTAGTGGGATGGACACCCAGTTCCTTGAATGGTAGAGGTAAGAGTAGCATTTAATATTTTGGAGAAAGGTGGGTATGATTACCATAATGAGCAGCAAGGCCAGCATGGCAATCAGAATAGCCTCCCGAAAGGGATTTGGGACAGTGGCTTGAAGGCATGTGTTCTTTCAGGATGAACATGGATCAGCAACCCTCTAACCACCTACCTCTAGGCCTAGCAAACTGACACCTGTGTCGAATCACCGTAACAGAGCACACAGCTGCTCATGCAATTCCTAGAACCGAATTTTTCAACAGATTCAGGGTACCCTTGAGGAGGACTCTGCAAATACATACTGAGAATCTTCTTCTTAGCTTTCCCCCAAGGGGCCTGTGGCCGTTTAGCAATATAACAATGCAAAAGGGAAAATGACTACATCTTGTGGTGAGTACTGGATATAGAGGTCAAGCTGGGATCTGACCCCTGAAATCCTGGAGCCTTAAATATTACTTTGTTCTGCTGGTCAGAGTGGTCAGAGCCTGGGAGTAACTAAATTTCTAACTGTGGGACAGTAGGTAACTGTAAGTAACTGAGTGTTAACAGATGCATCTAACCATAAAGTTGAACAAGCCCAGCAGCTTTCCATTATCAAAATGAAGAGTATATACATTCCCTGGCTTGAGCAGCTCTTAAAGAGAGATACAGGAAATTTGCAGGAGCAATGTGGCACACACCCTCAGCAGGCAGCATGCCTATTCCTGCCACACCGCCACCTTTCCCTCACCC
>PVKY010012231.1:0-11619 GCA_004027775.1 Bradypus variegatus | reverse complement strand
GGCCCCTTGTTTTTGCCCCAGTATGCCTGTCTCCTCCACTAAAAATAAGCTCTATGAAGGAAGAGGTTGTTGGGGATTGAATCACCACCCCCACAAAAGAATATTCAAATCTTAATCTGCATTCATGCAGATATGAACCCATTTGTGAATAGTACATTATGAAGCTGTCATTATTGGTTAAGGTATGGCCAAATTGAATCAGGGTGGGTCTTAATTTGTAAGATTTGGAGGCCTTATGATGAGAGGAAATGCAGACAGTCAGTCAGAAGCAACTAGCAGAAGTCAGAAGTCAGAAGAAGCCAGAGAGGGGAGAGAGATCGAAGTGTCAGAAGTCTGCCATCAACGGAAGGTTACCGACTCGGGGAGAAAGCCTGGCCTTGCCAACATCTTGATTTTGGACTTCTAGCCTTCAAACTTGTGAGACAATAAATCCATCTTGTTTAAGCCAACCCCATCCTGTGGTATTTATCATAGTGGCTGTGGGAAACTAAAAGGGCCCCAGCTATTTTCTTTACTGCTGCATCCCCGGCATCAAACTAGCGCTTGCCACAGAACAGGCACTTGTCAATAACCCTCTGCTGAAGGGTGAAGGAAAGGTCAGGCTCCTCAAAGGAGGTCTCTGAGCAGCCTGGGGTGTTACAAATGGGCTGTATATCCCTCTTAGCAAGAAACTGGGAATGCACTGGATTTTAAGCTTTTTTCCTCACATTGGACTCAACCTGTATGTCGCTTGTCCTAGAATGTGGTGCAGTTGCTGCTCATTTTTTTTTTTTAATTTTAAACTTTTTATTTTGAAATACTTTCAAACTTACAGGACAGTTAAAAAAATAATACAAATCCCATTCAGAGAACTCCTGTGTCCCTATACCCCAGATACCCAGATCCACCAGTTTTAACATTTTGCCACATTCGCCGTATTATTCTGTCTATCCATCAATCTATCAATCCATCTATCTATCCATCTATCTGTCTATCTAGTCATCAATACATTTTCTGAACACTTGAGTGTAGGTTGTATATATCATGCTCCTTGAACACATAAAACACTGCCATGTACATTTCCTAAGAACAAGGATATTCAATTAGGTATATACCTTATGTGCAGTTAAGTTCAAGAAAGTTAACATTGATACAAAGCTTACAGTTCTTCAAAGCTTCCAATTTTTTTCATGTGTCCCAAATAAAGTCCTTTTGAGCCTTCTCCCCTCCCTTGTCAGACTCCTTCCAGGATCATGTGTTGCCTTTAATTGTCATTGTCTCTTTAGTTCTTTTTCTTAATTGTGGGAACATATATGCCACATAAATTTCCCCATCGCAACTACTCTCAAGCATAACATTCAGTGGGATTAACCATACTCACCATGTTGTGGTACCCTCACCACTTTCAATTACTAAAACTTTCCGATCTCCCCCAACTGAAACCTACACTCATTTTGCATTAACTCCCCATGTGCCCTGCTCCCCACCTCTGTCAACCTATGAGTTGTCTCTATGAGTTTTCATCTTCTCTGACATTTTCTTAGTAGTTGTTATGGGTCTTAAATTTAACATCCTAAATCTTTAAAAATCCCATTTGCATTGATAACAACTTAACTTCAACAGTATGTATAAACTATGTTCCTGTACTTCTCCATCCCCCTATCTTTAAATAATTCTTGTTACAAACTACATGTTCATACATTATGAGTCCCAAATCACTGATTTTTCATTACGTTTTATGCATTTGCCTTTTAGATCCTGTAAGGAGTAAAAAGTGGAGTTACAAACCAAAAATACAATGGCATTTACATTTACCCCTGCTGGAGATCTTTATTTATGCGACTGCCATCTATTATCTATTGTTCTTTCCTTTCAACCTGCAGAACTCTCTTCAGCATCTCCTTTAGGGTCTACCTAGTGATGACAAACTCCCTTAGCTTTTATCTGGGAATGTCTTACTCTCTCCCTCATTTGTGAAAAACAGTTTTGCAAGATCCTTGGTTGGCAGTTTTTTGCATTTAGAACTTTAAAAATGTCATCCCATTGCCTCCATGGTTTCCAATGAGAAACTGGCACTTAATCTTATTGAGGCTCTCTTGTACATGACATGTTGCTTCTCTCTTGCAGCTTTCAGAATTCGTTTATCTTTGATATTTGATGATTATAAAAATGTTGTGCTGTGGTCTAGTTGAGTTCATCCTATTGTGAGTTTGTTGAGCATCTTGGATGTGTGTATTTGGGTCTTTTATTAAATTTGGGAAGTTTTCACCATTATTTCTTTGAATATTCTCTCTGTCCCTTTCTTCTCCTTTTGGGATTCCCACAGTGTATATAGTGGTACACCTGATGGTGTTGGTGTCTCACAGTTTTCTCAGCTGTGTTAATTTTTTTTTCTTCCTTCTTTCCTCCTTCTGCTCCTCAGAACAGATTTCAGTTGTCTTATCTTCATGGCTTCTTTCTTCTGTCAGCTTCAATCTAGTACTGAGCTCCCCTAGGGAATTTTTAATTTCAGTTACTGTGGACTTCAGCTGATTGGTTCTTTTTCATAATTTCCATCTCTCTGTTGATATTCTATTTGTACTCTTCTACCATCTTCCTGGTTTCCTGTAGTTCTCTGTCCGTGTTTTCCTTTGCCTCTGTGAGCATGTTTAGGGCCATTGTTTGGTCTGTGTCTGGTATGCCCCAGGTCTGGTCCTTCTCAGTGATGGTTTCTAATGCTTTACTCTTCTCCTTTGCTTGGGCCATCACTTCCTGTTTCTTTGTATGCTTTTTAATTTTTTGTCAAATCTGGACATTTTGATATTTTAATGTGCCTTCAGTATTTAGACTCTGACGTGTCTGTTCTTTGAGCTTGTATCAAACTAGTGTTAGGACAAAGCTTTCCCTGAATGCTAGGAGCTAACAATAACAAAAAAATAACAATAAGGGAAACAAGAAAATACCTTTTTCAATCTACAGATTGCCCTGTACCACGTGCTCTCCTTCAGGGCTTTTTCATACAATGAGTTTGGAGATCAGCTCCAGGCCAAAGCGTAGGGGTCAGCCCTGATTCCTTCTGCCTGGTTCCTTTCTGCACAGGCTTCTCGTCTCGGGCATACGCATGAGGAGCTGGGGATTCCTCCTTTAAACAGATATGAATGCCCCCTCTTCCCAAGGAAACAGTATCCTCAAGGTCCTGGCACTGCATTCTATGTCCTATAGCCACCAATCCCTTGCCCCAGGCAGCCACTTGATTGCTTTCCCACAGCATTTGATAGGAGAGCTTGAGGTGCTGCCTTCTTCACATAAGACAAGTTCTGAGATGGTGAGTCCCTTAGCCCACCCCCAAACAGCTTGGGACAGACATACAAGCTCCCAGTATGGGCAAGAGGGTTACTCTACTCCCTCCAGAACCAGTCCCCACAGGGGATCCCTGCCCATCAGGGGAGGGGTGGGGGCGGGACCAGCCAGGGCTCCCACCGCTTTTAGGTAGCCTTTTTCTGGATCTAGTGCTTACTCTATTACTTCAGCCCTTTACCGGTTTTCTGGAGCTTTGAGAGAGATTTTTCTGCCAATTTTTGCTTGGCGTTCAAGGTGCGCACACGCGTGTGTGTATGTGTGATGGTGGCAGTGGGGGGTGGGGCAGAGCCCTGAAGCTCTTGATTAGGGTGGGGCCCCAGCCCGTTTCTAATAGATTTGTTTTCTGTTGTCCACCAAACAGCAAGGCCCAACTGAGTGAGTTAAGACCCAACAGTGCCTTGCCTTTTTTTTACACAGAAGCTGGGGCCAGGGCGGTCAGTCTTTCTATCACTGGAAATGCCAGCAGTGAGGATACCCCCTCTCAGCCAGCTGCTGCCTTCCCATGTGTCCAGGACACGGCACAAATCTCAGCAGGCGGTCCAAACGAATCTTGGTATTTTTAGCACCAAGTCTCCAAGGAGCGAGTCCTCACTGCCTGGTTTGCAAAGAAATCAAAATTTTAATTTACTCCAGTTCTCTTGGAGACCACCCCCGCCCTCAGCCTCCAAGGCCGCGTAGGATTGTCTCCTATTTTCAACAAAGCCAGTCTCCAAACTCCTTCGCCCACCCCTACCAGGTCACCCCCTGAACTCCTCCAGATGCAGCCTCCTCTCAGCCCCCACAGCTCGCGCTTCGCACGGGCTCCAGTCGGGCGGGGTCAGGGGCAAGGTCGGCGTGGCGTGTGCGCAGCGCATCTTGGCCGAGCCTTTGAGACGGCCACAAGTGCCGGGCAAGGGTTCAAGCTCGGCCTGCGCGGCGCACCCAAGGAGGGCACGGACCCGGTCCGCTCTCCGCTCTGGCCCCGCCCAAAACGGGACAAAGGGGCGGCCCCGGGCCTGGCGGCGGCTCCCGGCGCTGGCTAGAGGGCCGCGCGGCGTGGGGGAGGGGGCGAGCCGGCAGCGGCGGCGGCGGCCGGGGCGGGGCCGGGGCGGGGCCTAAGCGGCTCCAAGAGCGCGGGCCGCACCGGGCGGCGTAGGGAAGTGGCGCCCCTTCCTCAGCAGCCAGCCGGCGCCGCGCCCCCGGCCCCGCCCCCCGGCGCCCCGCCCCCGCCGCTCGGACGGCCCGAGTCGCGCCCTCCCGCCCCGCGACGCAGAACTTGCGCTAACTTCTTTGGCTGAGCCGGGCCGTGCCGCCTCCGTCGTGCCCGGGTGAGTAGAGCGCGGAGTCCCCGCTGGGGCGTCGGGCCCTGTCCCCCTCATTGTCTGAGGCCGACCTCCCCGGAGCGTCCTCTGGGGGCTAGGACTGCTTCCCAGGTCACGGCTGGCCCCCTCGGGTTTGCTCCCTCCCACGCCGGGGGCGGCCCTGCGGGCGGCGCAGGCTTTGTCTGCCCAGATGGTCCGCGACGGGCTGGAGGCCGCGGCCCGCACCTCGCTGAGCCGAACTCCTCGGGCGCGCGGCGGAGGAAGAGCCGCGGCGGGCCACCCGGCTGGCGCTCCCGGGTCAGTCACCCTCGTCTCCTTCGCGTTCTCAGGCGGGTGCACGCTGGGGCCGGGCGGGGAGGGAGCGAGCGCCACGGGAGGGTAGGGCTGGACCACCGCCGTCGCCCCGGGTCTTGCCTCCTGTCCGCTGCCCCCCAACTGCGAGCCCCGGGATGGGCGCGCCTTCCGTCTGGGTCACTGGCTGTGAGGGGCCGTGGCCGCCCCCCCACCCCCCGTACCGCCACTTTCCGGGCCCTCGGAGTCCCGGAGCTGGGGCCGGGAGTGGAGGGTGGGCACCGGCCAGGGATGGCGGTCCCTGACTCACCATGGGTTTGTTCCAAGTGCCCCCACTCCTCAGCCGGGCGTCCCACTCTGTCCTGCGCATGTTTGGGGCGGCCGGAGTTTGAGTAGGATGGTGATCCAGTTTCTCCGAGTTCATCCTATGAGCTTGTGCATGGGAGCAAAGCCCAATCTAGCCCCAGCCTAGGCCGAGTAGGGTCTATGGTTATGGAGTTAGCTCATTCTGGGCCACTGCTCCATTCGAGGAGGCGTTGGGAGTGCGGGTGGGTAAGAAGTGAATGTGTATGGAGGGACTTCGGTCTCAAGATAGCTGCAACAGGAGTGTCAGGGATGTGAAGTTGGTCTCCAGCTCTGGTAGGTGCTGTGGAGTTGGGGGGAAAGTTGTCTGTGGGCTCTGGCCTGTGGGCTGGCCCGCTGTGCAAGAGCGGCAGTGAGCAGGCTGCATTGTGCCCGTTGGATGGCTGTCGCTGGGCCTTGGTGTCTGGAGACATCAAGTGTCCAGGCAATGGGGGGGGTGCGTTGGAGTTTCTGCTTGTGTGCTCTCTGCAGTGGTCTCCCCTCTCCCAGTTTTGATCCCTCTTGAGATGGATGTTCCCCTTAGGCTGGATGGTAGTGGGTAGAGCTGCCTGCTAAATTATCAGAGTTAGCCTTCCCCTGCCCCTTGACGACTAGGTAGGGAAGTTAATGCCTGCTGAGTGATGGTGACACCCTTCCTGATATGTTGGAGGGAACCCTGGGGCCCTGGCCATCAGAGCACTTTTTGTACCCTTCCTTCAGTTGTAGACTTTTTTTTGATATCTCCATCCCCATGTCTCTGCACTGTTATGCGTGGACCGCCTGATATCATCTTCTGTTCACTTAACCAAGTGTGAATGAGTGTGTCTGTGGGATGTCAGGTGCTGTTGCAGGCCCTGTTCCTGGCTCACACTCCCTGATGGCGAGCTCCGAATGGACCAAAGCCCAAGCTGAGCATATGGTAGGTGCTCGGTAGTGGTGATTGATCCCAGCTTGCTCTCACCTTAGCATTTTTCAGGCAAATGCGACTCTGCATCCATTGGGGCTTCTGGAGGCTTGAGGCTGCTTCCAGGAAGAAAGGGCACAGAGAGGAGGGGGCTGCAGAAGGTTGGGCTGTCCAGGGAAGTTCCCTCCTTTACCGGTTGGGGGGCCAACTAGCCTTGAGTTTCTGAAGACAGGTGAGGGCATTTCTTTGGCCAGGTGTGGGAATCAGAGGGTGAGGCTAGGGGTGGGGAGGGGAACCTGTTCTGTAGGCCCAGGTAGTAATGAAGTCCCAGAGGAGGTCTAGGAGCCAGGAAGCCTTGAGTTCTGGAAACATATCTTGAGGCCTCAATCTAGGTTGCCTCGTACTCGGGGACTTGACTTGGTGCTTATTTAACTTCAGCTTGGGTAGAGTTTGTTATGGCAATGCCTAGTGTGCCACCGTGCCAATCCTGGGAAACTATTGCTGGGTTTACAATCTAGTGAAGGTTACAGTCAAAGCTGTAGCAATAATGCAGAAGATTTAATAGTGATGATATTAATAGGAGTGTTTGAGACTCATAAGCACCAAATACTCTCCTAGGAGCTTTATTTGTAACAACTCATTTAATCCTTGGAATAACCCAATATGGAGGATGATGTTATCCGCCCCATTTTACAGATGAGGATACTGTGGCCCAGTCACTTCCTTGAGTTCTCAGTGGAAACTTGAGTTCCTCATTTCTAGATCAGAAAATGCCTTCCTCCCAGACAAGAGAAGTAGATTAGAACCCGTGAACAAGCCTGGCCAGTGGCAGAACTCGTTAAGACCTACTGCCTGCTTCTGAAAGCACCCTCATCTGTCTAGCACAGCCTGGACCCAGAGCAGGTGCCCTGAACCCCTGGAAATTGGCTGTGATTAGCTTCTGTCTCCCTAAGGCCAGGGAAGGGGAAGGTTAGAGCTGCTGTATCCTACTGGGTTGATTAGAGTTTTCTAATTGTTGCGGTAACAACAATCCCTAAATGTCAGAGGCTTAAAGCATCGCAGATGTATTGCTCACTCACACCTTACATCCATCACGTATCCGCTTTATGTTGTCTTCACTTCAGGACCCATGCTAATTTGTTGAAACATTGCTGGTCCAGTGGTCAGGACAGAGACCCCCTGGCTGTTATAACTTTCACTAGGATGTGGCATTTCGTTGACTGAAGCAAGTCACATGGCCACACATTCTAAGAGGAGGTAGAGGGGAGCAGGAATTGGAAACATTTGGTGAACAGTGCTAATGCCTACCACACTGCCTTGCTCTATGACTTCTCCCCAGGGTCCAGGTCCTGATTTCATTGAAGGTTATCATTCTGTGTTAAGTGGAACATTGATCATGAATTGATCACAGAAGTGCTTTTTAGGTTAAAGTAGAATTGAGGTGCCACATTTGAAGGGTATAGGTAAGGTGAACAAAGAAAAAGGCATGTCAGCGTACTGAGAGGTATCGTTTCTCCGAACCAGGGCAAGTTACTTGAGTTCTTCGGGTCTCCTTTTGCTCATTCCTTTATTCATTCATTCATGGGTTTAGGACTGGTGGTTAGCTCCAAGTTACAGAACTCTTATTAGGCACAGGTCTAACTCTGGGCCTTGTGCTAGGGACTCTGACCTGGGATGACGATTCCTGTTCCCTGCTGGTGAGTCCTGGTGGCCTTTAAAGAGGGATATCAGTTCCCATATGAAGGGAAGGCAGGTTCCTGCTCTCCCCCACTGCCTTGGCGTCTCAGCTCCTGGACTGCTTGCCCTTCCCAGTCTCTCTCCTGTAAATGGCTAGTAGGGACAGCCACCTTTCCTGGAAGCAGGAGTAGGTAGGGGCACCCCTGGCAGGCCCTGCCTCCCGCCTTCCCTTTCTGGGATTCGCTGAGTTTGCAGGCCAAGGGCTGTGGAAAGAAGAGGTGGTGAGGTTACCGAAGCGTGGAATCACACTGAAGCATAGGCTTGAGCATGGGGCTGGGATGATACTCTGGGTCTCTGAGAGGGAGCTGGCACCCATCTATTAATTGCATTTCTCCACTCCCCGGCACACTGAGGACTTTGCTTTTGTGCTTTTTTACCTGCTTGGTCTCTGGTGACTTCCAGCAGGGCCAGGAGACACTGGTGAGACAGACCTCAGGTTTTCTGCATTGTGTTTAGCTAATTTTCCTCAGGCATGTGCCCTCCCTTTTCAGGGCCTTGTTTTCCCATCTCTGGAATGGCGGAAAAGGCAGTACTGGTCTACAGCAGTGGTTCCACTCTTGGCTGGTCTCCAGAGTCCTTAGGGAGCCTCATAGATCAGTTTATGAAAACCTTTGGTTTAGGTGAATGCCAGCGTTTCTGATTTGCCTTATTTCCCATTACAGCAGTGAAGCAGTTTGCGATACTCACAGGGTCTCCATGTCTATTTTCTCCTTTAACTGCATAGTTTTTGGTTCAGATGAAGCAAGTGGCTGAGTTGGGATAGCGCAGGGCCTGGCAAATGGGAACTGTTCGTTGCATCTCCTGATTAAATGTGAAGATGAATAACTCCTCTGTCCAGCTCCTAGAGTGGGCAGTGGTGAGGCTGGCCGACTTTCAAGTTGTGGTTACTCTGTAGCCAAATAACCTAGGCAGATCTCTGATTTTTTTTTTTTTTTTCTTCGTGGGGCCTCAAGTTTTTTCATCTGTAGAGTAAAAAGGATCAAGTCTTGCCTTCCCATTTCCTGCAGTTGCTGTGAAGCCAAAGCCCATGCTTCAGGTTTGAGAAGCAGGATCTGAAGCCTTTGAGTTCGGCCTGGCATTCTGGATGGGAACTGCTGCCATCTTGCTGACAACTCTTGGCAAAATGCGCATCAGCAGCTGGTTCTGTGAACCCCATTACTTCCCCACTGTTGGCCCAGTGGGGTTGGGTGGGGCTGAGCTGGTCTGTGGTTTCTCTTAGGCAGGCAGGCTGGTGTTGTGAGCTTCAATGGGCCTGGATAGGCTGGAGCTGAACCTTCTCATCTTTTGCCTCCCCAGCAGATCAGCCAAGGAGCAGAGCCTAGAGCCACGAGGTCTATCAGCTAGATAGCTGGAGGGACTGGTTCCTGCCGCAGGGCTGGCCTCTCCTTGGGCTCTGTTAACCTATGTTGCAAGGCTGAGAGTCATGGCAGTTGGCTCCAAGGTAGCCTCCAGGGTGAGTTTGTGGGGTTTTCTCAGATACTCTGCATTGCCTGGAATTTGGAGTCATGTATGCTTCCTAGCCCCCAATCATGAGAATGATTTGGATTTTGTGGGGTTCTGCCCATTGTCACTGAGATTTTTTGCTAGGCCAGATGCAGTAGAAGGATAAGAGAGGAGCTCAAGGCACTGGATCTTCTCTTTGCAGTCTGATGGCCATGCAGAGCCAAAGGTTGCACATGCAGAAGGCTTACTTAGTTGGGGTCAATAAGAATCAGGACTGTGAGGTCAGTGCAGGATGTGGGAGCTGGAGGCCTTCTGGAAGAGCTGAGCCTCAGCTTTCCTGGATGGGTAAGGTTTGGGGAGGGGCTAGGACCTGGGGCAGGGCAGGTGGAGCAGGAGGTGATGCTCCTAAACCTCCTCTCTGGGTTTTCCCTTGGGGCCTGTGCCCCTCATCTACATTTAGAAAAGAGGCATCCATGGTTTCCTTAATTCTGCATTCCAGGAGGGGTTTCCTCACAGCAGCTGGAAGGAAATGAGTGTCCCCTCAATGGCCTTCTTCCACGTCCCTGGGAGAGCCAAGGGCAGCATTTCCCAGGACACAGAACTGAGGCAGGGTCTTGGGCTTAAAAACCTCAGAAGCCCACTGGGGTACCCCAGGAAAACCTGGACTTACTGAAAAGTGGCAGGTGGAAATGAAGGAAAATGGACACCTTAGCTTCCCAGGGCCTCCCAGGGAGGGTGACTGGGCCCCACACTCCCACTGCAGCAGTTCAGACCATGGGGGGTTCTCAGCAGCAGGAAAGCATTGATCCCCAACTTAGGGTACTCATTCAGCTGTGCTTGTGGCCCTGCTCCTCTTTGCCTCCTGGCTGCTGCCAACAGCTGCTCTAGGGATTGCTCTGGTTGCCCACCTGGTGACCATTGCCGTGAGGAGATGCTGCCTCTTGTCCATGTGACCATCCTGGTGTCTCAAGCTTTCACCCTGGACAGGGAGACAGGATCTCTTCCTAGGGCTTTGTGGGGGAGGCCAGCCTAAGTCCCAGGCCAAGTGTTTCACACACTCTGGGTGAGGGGAGGGGTACGTGAGGGTTCCTGGAAGATTTGGGGAGCTCCATATCTCACACTGTGCTGGCCTGAGCACACCACCGCTCTCACCATGATACTGATCAAAGTGTGGGTGCTCTGCTCGATGCAAGAAATGACCAATCCTGTGACACTGGGGTTTCAAAGGGAGAAAGAACTTTATTGCAACAGGCAAGGCAAGGAGAACAGGAGGCTTCTGGGCCTGGGATCTGTCTCCCTGAACTGCAGTTGACTATGAGAGTTTATAGTATTCAAAGACAGGCAAGTTTAGGATAATGAATACAATGACTCAAGATGACAAAGTTAGAGATAATCTAATTATTGAGCATGCACAAATTGATTGCATGCTTAGTCACAGAATGTATGTAAGAAAATGGCGACCTTAACATGATGATGGGCATGACTTTTAGTATTATATAAGGTATAAGTCACATGGATTAAACTTTAAATTGCGCATGTCAGGCGGGCCAATTCTGGTTAGAACTCACTTTGTCTAGGAAGGTAGCCTAGGAATTGGGATAGGTTCCTTCTGAGCTAACTCACATCCCTTCATTAATAAACATTAAGGGGCAGACTTCGTGATCACAAGACTTCAAAGTTAAACAAGATAAGGGGCACAAGCATGGCCAGTCACAAGTCATGAATCTTTACAGTTACAGGGTAAAGATTATACAGTTACACAATAAAGGCATCATCATCAAAGATCAAGGCATCTGGGTTACAGTTCAGGGAGTTTCAATAGTTGCAGGTATTTACTTTTGGCTACTCTACGGTATACTAGAAAGTAAGAAAGAAGCTATATAATGATTCAGTATCTATAACATTTGTTAACTCTTAACTCTTTGTGCCCCTCCTTGTGGGCATCACTCCTTTGTTTCCACAATCCCTAATTGTTTTCTTTTCAGCGTCTACTGGCTCCTTGTCCCTGCACTCTCTTGCCTCTCAACCTGCTAGACTTCTCCTCTGCATCCAGGAAGTAGCATGGACCTTGGGCCTCGTTTCTCTGGGGCCCACCAGCTTAGCTTCCTGCAGACAGCTTTCCCACTTGCCTTCCGCCTGCTATAGAACTGCTGTAGCCTCCCATTGCCTGATCTCTCGACAACAACCCACAGTACTTCCTACTCAACCCTCCTTCCTTGGCCTCTGAAACTGAGCTCCTTCTGCCCTACCTTGTGCTTTCCTGTCTCCCCAACCGGTCCTGGG
>PVKY010012230.1:0-11615 GCA_004027775.1 Bradypus variegatus | reverse complement strand
TATTTAAAAGGGCACAAATACCACTAATCATGAGGGAAAAGACTGATAAATTCAACTACATTAAATTTAAGAACCTTCATTCTTAAAAAGAAACCAAAACATAGTGAAAAAAATAAAATTCACCAGTAGAAAAACACGTTTATAACAAATTATGAACAAAGAATAAGTATCTAAAGTAAATAGAAAACTTCTAAAAATCAACACAAAAGAGACAAATGAATGGGAAAACGTGCAAAAGACTTGGGCAGGCACTTTATAGAAGAGGAACTCTAAATGGTCAATAAACAAATGAAATGATGCTCAGTCTCATTACTAATCAGAGAAGTGTCAATTAAACCACAATGACGTACCATTTCACACCCAGCAGGCTAGCAAAAATTAAAAATGTTTAACGGTCACAATGCTAGGAAGGATGTGAAGTGTGGGAGCTCTCATATACCGCTGTTCTCAGCATAAACTGGTCAAGAGTTTTGGAAAACAGTATGGCGATATCTAGTAAGGCTAATAAGCCCGCATGCTTACAGACTGACTTTGGGAAACACTTGCACGTGTGCACCAGCAGACATGTATGGAAATGCTTTCAGTGGCATTGCTTGTAGCATCTCCAAGTGAGAACTAACCCATATGCTGTCAACAGTACAACAGATAAACTGTGGTCTGTTCACATAAAGGGTTAGTCAGCAACATCTGTATGTCATTGTGATGGTTTGAAGCTGCATGTACCCCAGAAAAGTATGTTCTTAAAGCTAATCCATTCCTGTGGATGTGGACCCATTGTGGGATCTTAACTTGAGATGTGACCCACCTCTTTTAGGGTGGGTCTTAATCCTCTTATTGGAGTCTTTTATAAGAAGAGAAATGACAGAGAGAAGACAGGAAAAAAAAGCCCCAGAGAAGCTGAAAGAGAAAAGACACAGAAGCTCAGAGAGAAAAGCCAGAGAAGCTAAGAGAAAAGCAGCCAGATGCCGAAAACATGAAACTCAAGAGAGAAGGACCAGCAGACACTGGCCACATGCCTTGCCATGTGACAGAGAATACCGAATCGCCAGTAGCCAGTCTTCAGAGAGAAAGCATTGCCTGCTGATGCTTTGATTTGGATATTTTCATGGCATCAGAAATATAAACTTGTAAGTTAATAAATCCCCATTGTAAAAGCCAACCTATCTCTTGTATATTACATTTCATCAGCTTTAGCAAACCAAAACACATATCATACTCAAAACTGAATGAGAAAATTCTGCTTTTCCAACAAGTTGCTTCCTTTCCAATCCCATGAATGCATCCGGTAGGTCACACTGCCCAGGGGCACACCTACGCGTGTGGTGAGCTAGGACCTCAGAGGAAGAGGCAAGTATGTGGCAGCGGACATGGACTCAGTACATTTCTGTGCACACCCAGGAGAGGGAGGCTCAGATTCACGTACATTCTGCTGTAGAAGACACCGGTATGTGATCAACACAGCAGCGTCCTGGTCGTCAAGGTTTTTTCCATTCCTTCTTGGCTTTGCAATTACCAACTGTTTTCTGCTCTACTGACTTGGGTGAAAACCAGGAGTTGCTTCTGCTGCCACCCTGCCCTCCCTCAAGCAAGTGTTTATTGCATCCCTGGTGCACGGACATTCTGGGCCAGGCCCTGAGTCAGGCCAGGGGATACAGCAGTGAGCAAGGCAGATCTGGTCATTACAGTTCAATGTGGAATGATGTTAGTTATGATCATCCAATTAATTAATTCCTATTGTGCCAAGGGAGATAGAGGAAGATTCAGGCCTCTGTACATGCAAGCTTGTTAACCACGCCCAGACCCAGGGTTGGTGCAGAAATTTCAAAAAACAATGTGTAAGGTCTTTTTAGTGTTGAGTATAAACTATTGATTTTGTGGATACTCTTAAAAATACCTGGAGGTTTCAGGGATCTAAAATTTGATCATGAAGAAGTAACTTGTGTATGGTTGACTTAATTATTTTTATAACATGAAGAATTTCAAATTGCTCTGATATGAAACCTAAAGAAGCAGCTTCTTTTTGTGGCTTCATCATCCCTGTTTGGGTATTCAGAATGCCTGGTGGGCAAAAAAGATAAATGTAGATGTAATAACCAGGAGATAGCCAAACTATTTGTAAGAAGATCATTTTCTTCTGAAACACACAGAGAGATAAGTTTTAGGCTTAAACCCACTAGCCCATATGTTTGTTTTCAGAATTTATGGACTCCTTAGGGATTTTCCTTTGCAATAGAGAGGGACCTGGACATGATGGAGACTTTCACTTATTGTTTTTCCAAATTTACTCCCAACTGTGCGAAAGTGTTCTGATGGAGGTGGGTGTATCCATTCATGTGTGTGGTCTCATGTGATTTTAACTAAAGTGTGAGTGGAAACCCCAGAAAACAGCACAAGCTGGGCTTGTGCTTGCAGACACCAACAGCAGCAGTACTGCCAGAGACCTCACTCCTTACTTCTGATCACTCCTCATTGCCACAACTCACAGCTCTTCTTCCAGGTGAGGTGGATACAACTATTAACCCTGTTTTGTGGCTCAGAAAACTGAAGCTCAGAGAGGTTAACTAACATGCTCAGCATCACACAGCTTGGAAGTGGGAGAGTTGGGATTCTAGGCTACGTTTCTCTGACTGCAGGGCCTGTGCCCTCTGAACTGTGTCATCACACATGCAGAGGCAGCAGTGTTCTGGGGCTGTGTGCTCACGTGCCCCTTCTAACGCCCAGTTCCCAAGTTCCCATTCCTGGTTAAACACCCTGGTGGGGTGCTGTAGAACTAAACCCAAAGGACTCAAGGAGGCAGGAGCTGTATGTACAGCTCCTTCGAAGTGGTTGTAGCTGGGTGCTTTGGCTGATGAGATGTGTGTGTAGGTGAATGTGTGTGTAAGTGAACATGTGTCAATTCCAGGCTCTAGAAGCCAGAGCTTTAGTCACCCTCTGCTGTGACCGTGGGGGTCTGTGCTGAGCTTGGTCTGTGTGACTATGGTGAGGCGAGCCCTGCCGGCTCTTGCTGGATGTTGAATGTGAGTGAAACATCAACTTACACTGGGTTCAGTCACTGAGATTTGCAGTTGTCTGTTTCTACAGCATAACATAACACCTCTCAAAGCTCAGGTCTCTTGGTCTTTACATCTTTTCCACCTACCTACTCTGTGGCTACTGTTAATTCTCCTCACTTCCTCCTCCTCCAGCTCTACTCTAGAGGCGAGGACACTGAGAAACAACTTATTTGTTTGTGGAGTTCATCATTTATTCATAATCCGGACTTGTGATTATTTGAAAAATTGGACAGAGGGATTCCTGCAACAAAAGACAAACTTGCTATCTCATATGGAGTTGACAACCTCGTGAACAGGCAGGACAAAGCGGCTCCAGCCCCAGCTTCGCACCAGGTGGCCTTGTCAGGGGAGCAGGGACAATGGACTATTTCAGTCTGTGCCTAAAGGCTGCTAGTAAAACTGTTTGTCATTAAAAAATCAAAACTAGTAGTTTATCCCATGCAGTAAACACTCCCACTTAATTGAGAAAAAAATTATTTTTCAGCCACTTGGTTTGAATATGTGTGGGCACACTCAAATCAGACTATGTGGGGAGGGAGTGGAGAAGGAAAGTGGAACGGGGGAGGTGAGAAGACATTTGAGGAGCAGGTTTGGGAGGAGGTGGAGGGAAGGGACAAGCAAGAGGGGAGAATGGAGAGGGTGGAGGGAGAGAAGCAGGAGGCAGCGGGAAGGAGGAAGACAGACAGAGGGAGAGACGGTAACTGCCTGGCGGACATTCGATCGGCTTCCCCCACTTGTAGCCTGGCCTCCTGCTTCAGCTGGGCCCGACCCTGCGTGCCCCCTCCCAGTCTGCTGCCACATCACCCCACGGCCCACACGGAAACGAACCTCTCCACCACGAGACCTATTCCTCTCATCTGACCAAGCCCAGGCCACCTGATTTCACTCTCCCCGGAGCCTCATATGTCTCCAGGCACAGCCATTTCTTGGGGGTACCTTGTGTCCTCTGTGGCCCATGCCCTGCACCCCTTCCTGATCATCCCGAGTCCAGACGCTGGCAGCTTCACAGTAGGCGCCCCCCAGACCCCAGCGGGTTGGGGGTGGAGAGCTGCCCTCTCCTGGACGAGCTTGCCCTGCACACCTACTCCTGCCAATAGCCACTCCTCCTCCTGGGTTCTCAGATTCCCCGTCTCACCCTTTGGCTCTGAGATTCCTTGGGCCAGAAACCCCCAAGCACAGAGTTTCTGTGATGGTGGTGGTGGGAACTACCGGGAGGATGTGCTCTTTCTTGGGTCAGGCAAAGGACATTGTAAAAAACCCCAGTCCCACTGAATGACAAGCCAGTGCCCACTTCCCTGGAAGGAGATTTTCTCCAATTAACTTAAGTCATGTACCTGCTTGTCTGACTGATGGGTCCCAGGGCGCTGGGAAAAGACAAGTCATCCCATCACGCAGCGGGGACACCTCAAACATTTCTCCTGTGCTGCCTTCGTTGCTAGATTTCCAGGAGTAACTAGCAACCAATGCCATCCAGTCACCGCCACTTGTGATTAAATACTTTGATTGCTGTTTCTTTGAACTCAGCAGCTTGCCTGCACTAGGTATGCGGTTCCCAGACAAAAGTATCCTCAGAAAGGAGGTATGTTAGGATCTAATCTGAAGGCTTTGTGCTCTGCCATCCATTTCCTTCCATTTCTTGTGTTCTGAGAAACCTGATGCCTTTGGTCCCCTTTGATTTTTCTTCCCTCAAGAGAAGATTCCATCTTCTATCATTTGAGTTTTTAAAGCATATTTTCTAACAGTTATTGTTTAAACTATTATACCCGTGAAAGGAAAGAGAACTTTACTGGAAAAACAGCCATTGGCAGAAAGATCCTTTAAGGCTGGCGGAGGGTGGGTGAGGGCTTCTGGGGCCCCCCACCCTGCTGTGGGAACCCTGGGTGCTGGGGTGGGGTGCTGCTCAGGGCCCCAGCACCTCAACACTCCATCCACGGCCAGGGACATGGCTGGGCCTCATGGTGAGAGACTCACACCTCTGACTAGGTCACCTGAGCGGTATGTGCCTTTCTGGGCCAGCACCCTGGGCAGGGGTGGCCATCGGGCATGGCCCTGAACTAGCGCCCAGCCCAGTGGGCCATGTAGCCCCTGTCTGTCTCTCCCCTACGCTGAGAAGGCCTGTACTTCTGGTTAGACAAGGACTGGGAAAGAGTTCGAGGAAGGCAGTTAAACAATCCGGGGACTGGAGTGGGGGGAGGTGGGGCTGACTTTGCCACCCAAAATGTTTGGAAGCCTCTTCAGCCAGTAATGGCTGAAGTCTAAAGGGGCAGACTCTGGAGACTGACTCCTCTCCCAAACGTCCTACAGTGGCCTTAGACTCCCCACGTGCAAACTTGAGGGCAAGCTCTAAGTGTTCCCACCACTGACACAGCTCCCCGGCTGTGTCCCCATCTCAGCAGGGAGGGCCCCCATGTCCATCCTGGCTGGAAGCTTGGACATTGCCCCGCCACCTCCCTCCTGCCATGCTCAATCAGCCCCTGGTCTGTCGACTTTTCCTGAACATACCTCCAGTCTGTCCACGCCACCACCTCAGGCCCCCACATCTGTCTGCTGAATGAATTACGTTCCTCCTCGCTGGGCTCCCTGCCTCCAGGCTCGCTACGCCCCAAGCGCTCTCCATGGAGATGCAGGGTGACCTTTCTAAACACCACTCAGGCCTCCCCACCAACCCACTCTCCATGACCTGACATCCAAGGCCCGGCCCTGCTTTGACCAAAGCCATGCTCCAGCCTCAGCTCTTGCTGCTTTCTTCTAGGACATCATATTTGTGGAAACAGCAACTGGCTTGTGGCTCCCCATAACCCTTCACACCATAACCCTTGGCCTCGAAGGCCCCTCTCTATGCATCATTTAATACTCAGCCCAGGTGGCACCTCCTCCAGGAAGCTTGTCTGGATCCTCCCCAAACCACTCTGGTTTAAAATTGGCGGCTTATGTGTGTCCCCAAGGATAGGGGCCATATCACACTCCTCGTGGAGTCCCAGCCCCAAAACTAGACAGGCACCCAGCAGATGCTCAGCAGTGTTTATTGAATAAAGGAAATGCTGAACTGTTGAAACCTGCCAAGTCATGAAATGGCCCAGATATAAATATCACAAGAGTCCAACTTGATCCATATAATGTTGAAGACAGGGACTATTGCTTTGCCTACCCCAGGAATATTAACAAACAGGTAGAACGAAGTTCAGAGCACACCTTGGTGCTGTTTGGGGGTTTCTGTGTGATGTTGCCCAGAGAAGCCCTCTCCCTGATCACATCTGCCCTTAGCCCCTTCTCCAGGGCTGCCTTCTCTGGCTGCTCTGCCGGCTTCTGGTCTCCCCAGAACCACTGAGAGGCTGAGTCTGCTGGCTGCAGGCGTGGTCGGCATTTGGCCCCTACCACTCTGTCCCCTGGCTCCTCTGAGGTGACAGATCCAGGCTGTCTCTTTTTCTTTTTTTACTTTAAAAAATCATTGCATTTGGAAAGGTTTTAGTAATGGATAGTGGTGATGGTAGCACAATGTTGTAAATATAATTAACAGCATTGAATTATATGTGAGTGTGGTTAAAAATAGAAACTTTAGGTTGTAAATATGTTACTAGAATAAGAATTCAAAAAAAGAAAAAACAGAACTGTACAACACAGTGAATCCTGTTGTAAACAAGGAACTGTACTTAATAGAATTATAATAAAAGGGCGGTATATGGGAACTCTATTTTATGCATGATTTTTCTATAAATCTACAACTTCTCTACTAAAAAAATATAGTGGCTTAAAAAAAAGCCTTGCATATACTGAAAGTGTGGCACAGTAGAAGGAGTTAGACAAAAAGGAGCAAATGTTTTAAAGAAATATCACCATTCCTTTGTTAAGAGCAGCCAAGGATATGGTGACCGTCTGGGTTTGCTAAAGCTGCTGGAATGCAATACACCAGAAATGGTGGGCTTGTACAGTGGGGATTTATTAGTTAAAAAATTTACAATTCTAAGGACATGAAATGGTCCAAATTAAGGCATCAAGAAGAAGATACCGTCACTGAAGACCGACTTCTGGCATCTGGGACACCTCTGACACCAGGGAAGGCACATGGCCAGTGTCCGCTGGTCATCTCCCAGGTTTCGTTACTTTCAGTTTCTGGCTTCAGTGGCTCTTTCAGCTTCTGTGTGTTCTTGCTTGCTTCTCCAGGTTTCTTTTCCCCTCAGCTCTCTCTGGCTGGTTTTCTCTCCGAGCTCTCACAGTTTTTTTCTGTCTTTCATCCTCATAAAGGACCCAGTAAAGGATCACCTTGAATCGGGTGGGTCACATCTCAGTTGAAACAATCTAATCAGAAGGTCCCAACCACAACAGGTCTGCACCCAAGGGAATGGATTAAAAGAGCATCACCTTTTCTGGAGTACATAACAGCTTCAAACCAGCACAGTGACTAATGTTAAACATGCAAAAAGTTCCCTTCAGAACAGAAGTGTGAACACAGGCACAGTTTGCCAACTTGTTGAATGACAACCATTGAGTGCTTTAAAAGTGTATGATTTCCACGGCGTTTTTTTTCTCTTTTTTTAATCATACAAATCCTTACACATACATGAAGTGTGGCAGATCAGAAGAAGCAAAGACAACATTTAAAATTTACAATTAAAATGTCAGATAGATAGACCTGGGTTCGAATCTCATTCTGCCTTTCAAACTGGGTGGACCTGGGCAAGTCACCAAGCCTCTCTAAGCCTCAGTTTCCTCATCTGAGTAGGGATAATAAAGTTTCTTATCCTGAAAAGCTGCTATAGGATTAAAATGAGATAAAGTACATGAATTACCCAGCATAGGGCTTGGTGTATAACATGGGCTTTTTAAGTTAATTCTTACCCTGCCCTCCATTTCCATCCAATCTCTGGTCTCTTAAAAGGGTGAGAAGAAATGCAAAACCACAACAATTGGCTGAAAATTTGGATGATTATCATCACAGTTACTGAAGCTCTGTGGCGCTGTACCCAAAGGAAACCTGGGGGTACCTTCACCTGGAGTTACTTCTCCCCAGCTCTCGAGACAGGTGTGCTAACATGTGCGTCTCGTGTCATGCAGACTGCCTCTCTAAGTTACTGTGTGGGGCTGCTGGTGGCATTTTTCAAAGGAGAGAAACCCCATTTCCCAGCAGTGGGCTTTGCCTTCCCATCAGGTTTTCCCGATACCCAATATCCACAATTGTGTGCCCTGAGAGCCACACAACTTTTTTAAAAGGAAAGTTTTAAAATTGCCAGAAGAATGTTTATCGAGACAAGCCTGGCATGTAAATAAGAACTTTGTGCCACTATCGAGACAGCGGATGGGGTGGGAGACAGGAGAGAGGGAACACAAAGCGGAGACACGGAAAGGAACTGAGAAATACGGGAACATCCTTCCTCTGTGAGTAGCGCCCTCCCGTCTCTGGCTTTCACTTTGCATGGTGGGTGTTTTCTCTTTGCGACGTGCTCACCATGGTGATCATATCCACACAGAGACTGCTGCTTGGGTTTAAAGATGGAATGCCTGCGAATATGCCTTATTTCACTGAAATGACTGGATAGGACTATGTCTGATGTTCATGGAATATTCTAATTAAATTCTACCCATTTCCCTTTAGGAGAGTGAAGGTTTTTAGGCCTCTGTTCTCTGAGAAGTGACAAGGCTGAGTCTGAATGGAGGAGAAAGTACTGGAGTCAGAGCTTCAGTAAGCTGCAGTATTTCCCTCTGCCTCTGCCATCTGCCTGTGCTACCTGGTTATTCAAGTCCCGCTTCTTCCCAGGGTCCAGGTCCACTTCTCCTCCCCAAGGACAGCCCCTCCTGCCTGCTGGAGCAGCCACTGGGATACAGTGAAAAGAGGACAAGCAGGTCCTAGTTTCCTGGGCTGTCATTCTACCAGCTCAGTATCTCTGGGAAAGTTATTTGGTCCCTGTTCGCCCCTCGGTAAAATGCCAGATGGGAGGAGGATTGCAAATGATGATGCCAATAAAGCCTCTGGCAGTGGGTGGGCTGCCTGGCACCACTGTCAAATCGACCCTGCCCCCATGGCCATGCCCCGTTCTACTTATGTGGCTTTACCCATGGTGGCCCCTGGCTATCTCGGGCTCTAACCTCTTCTCCCAAAAGACTAGTCTTTTGCTTTCTTTGCCTTTTTTTTTTTTTTGACAAAAGGCATCGACCTTCATGCATTCCCTGCTTATTGACTAACCACACAGTTTTGATTGGAACATTAAAATGTCCAGGCTTTCCAACTAGTCCCCGGCCACATCACTGGCACATTAATGGGGACGCTGTTGCTCAGGGAGGAATTTTCGTCCACTTTAGCCACAGCCGGGAGTGCTTCCTGGAGGCCACCCGTTAGCCACCATGATGAAAAAGGCCTGGGAGGCCTGGCCTTAGGGTACTTGGCATCAGTCAGTGGCAAATCCACCTGTGGTCTTGGGATACATCAGCAACGACAGGGGGTGAAACCTCCCATGTGTGGTTGGGAACAACCTGGGGGACTCTTTTTGGGGCCAGC
Organism: Bradypus variegatus; assembly: GCA_004027775.1. Classification (NCBI taxonomy): domain Eukaryota; kingdom Metazoa; phylum Chordata; class Mammalia; order Pilosa; family Bradypodidae; genus Bradypus; species Bradypus variegatus. The sequence continues at coordinate 2,072 of PVKY010012230.1, read as the reverse complement.
ATTGGGTTCCTGCAGCGTAGTAAGGATGGAGCCAAAGGGAAATTGTCTGGTTGGGCTGATGCATACTTTTACTTAATCAAGAATTAGGCAGTCTGTTGAATTCCCACAAGTAAGTCAAGGAATTAACTGTACTTGAGTTGCAATTTTTGGTAACTTGATTTAAAGCAATTATTTAGACAAATTCTCTTAGGGGGTTCCTATGTTCCCCATGGGCCTTGAGTAACACAACGTTCTCTTTCTCACGTTCTCTTATTTGTCTACGGATTGCTGGGGTTTAGTGTGTGTGTGTGTTTTGTTTGGTTTTCCAGCCATGAATGCATGGGCAGTATATTATCTGAGCCCTTGCCTCTTAGAGAAAACACTCTGTGATTTCCCCATGTGGATGACTACTTGATGAGTGTAGAATTCTTTGGTCACAATCTCATCACCTAAAAACTCTGGAGATGTTCTTCAATGCCTTTTTGCTTTTTAACGTTGCAGAGAAGTCTAAGGACAGTGTTGTTTCTATGTTGTTGTTTTCCTTCTTAGGGAAAGAGTTTTTTTTTCCTCTGCCTAGACACTTCAAATATTAAAAAAAAATTTTGAAACCCTGAAATTTCAGCAATTTGTATTTTATTTTGATTTATTTTGTGAACTTTTAACATGGGCTTTTTCTTCGTCTATCACGTCTGTTTCATTTGTTCTGTGGTCTTTAAGCTTAACAGTCACCAATATGCCAAATCTCTCTTCTCTGTCCTATGTATTTATTAGCTTCTTTCTATTTTGTTTTACCATTTTTTCCCCTCCTTCCCTATTTACTTTGGGAGAGTTTTTTTTCAAGTTTCTTCTCCATGTTGGAGAACAATTATTTGATTTCTGCAAATCCTGCCCTTTGCTGCCTCAAATGTAGAAGGAACTGGGGCTGCTGTAACTCAGATTCCTTATATTCTTTTTTTTGTATTCTCCAGCTTCCATTTTAGTTTTGACTGTGGCTTAGCCAATTTATAATACCATTTTTCATCTCATTTCAGAGTTCATGTTTTCTTGAATTGAGAGCAGAACACGGTTGCTATCTAAAATGTGCTTCTGTTTCTTATAATAATTTTTTTCCAAAAGGTTGCTCTCTCTTTGCATCTTGAGTGCGAAGCTTTCTTCCTTCTGTGTTTCAGAAGCCAACTTCTCTTTAATTCTGTTCAAACATGTCTGTTCAGGCTTCATCTCCATTTTACTCTCAATTGCATCCTGGTAAGATTGTCAAGACTGGAATTATGGCTAAATCCATGGTCACAGCTAAAAACTATCTCCACTAAGGAAGTGTTTTAATTTTCCTGTAACCGACACTTGTGGCTAAACAGAGAAACCTTGAAAATCTGTTTTGTTCAAGAATAGTAGAGTGGAGAACAAATAAGCTCACTCCCTAAATTATTACGATGATTTGTTTTGGCCGTTGCTGGCAACACCTCTATCTGGGAACCCTCTGGAATCATTTTCCTTGCTCTGGAGCATCCCCCGTTCTGCAGCTCTGCAGAGACCTCTTCTTTTCTGTCACCACCATGTTAGGATAGAATCTGCTGTCAGACCACCCTTGAATGCTCTGGTGCCTCTAATCTAGTTTCCAAAATCATCACATGGGCCATGAAGGGCTTGGATGGGGAGAAGTTTAAAATCTCAGCTTTGAGGGCCCACACAGACCCAGTGAACAGTACAAACTTCACTTGACTGGTATAAGGAGAGTCTGTGCAAATCCTTAATAAAAAGCCTATTTTTTTCCCATTTCAATGGAAAGGTGGATTGCTGGATGAGCCACACAGCCTGAGAAAGAGAGAATGGGGGGTGCAGATGGAAGACAGAGAACTCAGTGGGGCACAATGAGTGAGGCAGGCAGAGCTGGCAAAGGCACTTGCGGGACCACTGGGGCCCAGGCCTCAGGGCCACACCTCAGCCCTGTGGTGGGGGGACGGTGGACTAAAAGACAAGCAGGGGAAGAAGAAACAGAAGTTCCCTAAGGAAGACAAGTAAACAGAGATGTCTGCCAAGCCCCTGGATGAGCCCTTCCTTCCAGCTATGCTGAGAAATGCACATATCAGACCCCT
>PVKY010012229.1:0-11622 GCA_004027775.1 Bradypus variegatus | reverse complement strand
TTCACAATTGCCAAGAGATGGAAGCAGCCAAAATGTCCATCAATGGATGAATGGATAAACAAACTGTGGTATATATACATGATGGAATATTATGCAGCTGTAAGACAGAACAAAGGCATGGATCATATAATAATGTGGATGAACCTTGAGGACATTATGTTGAGTGAAGTTAGCCAGAAACAAAAGGACAGATTCTGTACGGTTTCACTAATATGAACAGACATTTATGAACAAACTTTGGGAGTTAAAAGCTGACAACACAGGCGACCAGGAGATAGAAAGAGGGTTGGGACCAGCCATTTGATGCTGAAGGACTACAGAATGTTTAGGATTGATTGTATAGATCCAGAAATAAATAGCATAATACTGTGTGAGAGGAGCACAGAATGCAATTTTTCTTGTAGTAACCAATATGTTCAGGTGCTGATTGTGGTGATAAATGTACGGCTTTATGATGATACTATGAACAACTGATTGTACACTGTGGATAAATGTATGGTATGTGAATATAACTATAAAACTATAGGAAAATAAAAAAAAAACACACACACACACCATCCCCCCACCCTATTTTTCATTTAGTTTTTGTCCCCATTTTTCTACTCATCCATTTATACACTGGATATAGGGAGTGTGATCCACAAGGTTGTCACAATCACACTATCACCCCTTGCAATCTACATTATTATATAATCATCTTCAGGAGTCCAGACTGCTGGGTTGGAGTTTGGTAGTTTCAGGTATTTACTTCCTGCCATTGCAATACATTAAAACCTAAGAGGTGTTATCTGTATAGTGCATAAGAATGTCCACCAGAGTGACCTCTCGACTCCATTTGAAATCTCTCAGCCACTGAAGCTGTTTCATTTCACATCCCCCTTTTTGTCAAGATGGTCTCAATCCCATGATGTCAGGTCCAGATTCATCCCCGGGAGTCATATCCTGCATTGCCAGGGAGATTTACACCCCTGGGAGTCAGATCTCATGTAGGGGTGGGGAGAGCAGTGAGTTCACCTGCTGAGCTGGGTTAGCTACAGAGAGAGAAAGGCCACATCTGAGCAACAAAGAGGCACTTGGGAAGAGACTTAGGCACAATTATGCACAGGTTTAGCCTCTCTGCAGTAACAAGCTTCGTAAGGGCAAGCCCCAAGACAGAAGGCTCAGCACATCAGACCGCCAGTGCTCAATGTTTGTGACAACATCAGCAACAGTCCAGGTGAGGAGCCCAACACTTCTGCATTTTCCCCCAGCTCCTCTGGGGGACCCTGCATATATATTTTTATTCTCTGCCCAAATTATTTTGGGATGTGTCACTATTTCACTCTAAGCTATACAAACCTAGCAGATCTCACTTCCTAATCAAACAGAACTTTTGCTTTTAACCCTTCTATTTTTTTTCCTGCTATCACATTTGCTGAGAGAGCCTGTTGGTCTCTCAGTGCTCTGCCTTGTTTCATTCTGTTGTTATTTTCGGGGTACAGTGGGTGATCACGCTGAAGAAGGCTTCCTGACTACTGTCTTGTCCTCAGGTTGGCAGCTTTAGCTAAACATCGAAGCCAGTGACGGTGGCTGTCTATTGGTGTTTAGAGGCTCCAGGGCACCAACTGGGGCTCAGGGGTGTGAGCAGGGGCATGAGGTGGCGAGGTGGCCAGGCAGGGCTCTGCTGCACCTTTCTCTGGAGCATCCGGTTTCTGCAAGGGCTGGGGCCCCACGGGCCCCAAACGTGGACCCCCCCCCGCCCTGGCTGCAGCCACATGCCCCCCACTCCATGGGGAGGGCGAGAGCCCAAGCTGCTCCTGCCAAGTTGTGCAGGCTGATGGCCCCTCTCTGAGCCGGCACCTTTCTGCTCCTTGACTGTCTCTGTTTCGAGAAATCCGAATTCACCTAATTTGGGATGGGACACAAACACACCCCATATATAAACAAATTCCAAATGTAGAAACCTGCTATCTTAAAAACGAAAGTTTAAAACCATGAAAGCATTTTTCAACTTCAGGGAAAGTTAGAATTTATGTAAGTTACAAAACAGCCCATTTCATAAAGGAAAAGACTTCAACCAACCACAGAGAAGCTGTAAATTTCTATGCAAGAAACAACATAATCAGAGTTCTAAGAGAAGCCACAGACCAGAGGCATGGGCGGGACAGGGGTGCGGGCAGGACAGCCTGAACCCCGGGGCTGCGCCCTCCGAGGCTCTGCCTGCTCCCCACCGCGCCGTCCCCTCGGTGCCGGTGTGTCCCCTTCCATAAGGACACGAGGCACTGGACTAAGGGCTGCCCCACCCCAGGATGACTTCAACTTAACGACGTCCACCCGCAGTGACCCCATTTCCAAACAAGCAAGGCCACGCTCACTGGCCCCAGGCGAGCACTTCAATGTCTGGGGACACAATCCTACGGCAGAGCAGGGGCTCCCACAGGGATCCGAGAAAACATGAGCCTGACGAAGATGCCCGGCCCTCAGCAGCCAGGGAAACGCGTGCGGGATGAGAGGCCTCCCCGCACGGCCACGCGGCAGACGGCAGGCGCGGTCGGAAGTCCCGGGCGAGGTGCTGGCAGAGATCCAAGGCCACGGGGTCCCTGGCGCATGGCCGGGGGCTCTGACACCAGCTGCCAAGGGGTATCTCCACCCACCGATCCTCCTTCGGGGTCCATCGGAGGCAAACCTGGGGACCTGCCGCACTGCCACAAGCGCCATAAACGAAGATGTGTCAGCCACGAGAGGAACTGCAGACATGTCTCCCAGGTGACACCAAACGACGGGGGTCAGGCTGTCCGCAAGCGGGGGCCTGAGGGACAGCTGGGTGGACAGAGCTGCCTCAGGAGGCCGGTGGCACCTCTGCAGGTGACTCGGGTCCGGATCTCCGGCAGCCTTCCCGAGGCCGTGCTCTTGCCTGTGCGCATGGACCACAGAGATGCAGACTGTAAAGCACTCAGGCAGGGCAGGACGTTCTGGCAGCAGCTGCCCTACAGACGGCAAGAAGCGACAGGGCTGGGGAAGGGAACGAGAGCACTCCGATTTTTCTGCAATATTTTATCTTTTTAATTAAAAATATATATAACTATCACAAAGCGTGAACATGCGTGAATTTGGGGTACACTCATCACACTGTTCTGTGTCATGAGGACCCTTCCACAGTGCAGGCCGGATGCTGCCCAGGGAAGGCGGCATGCCTCCCCGGTGCTGCCCAGCGCCCGCTGAGCCTCCGGGCCTGGGCTCCTGGTGCAGCCTTCTCCCGGCACGGTTCTGCCGCCAGCCCTCAGAACCAACGCCCAAGTCCCAGATGCAGCCAGGCCCAGTGTGCGCCCACGCACCCCTCCTGCAGGCTGACAGTGTCCCCCTCTGCCGCCAGGGTGCCTGTGGCAGCCACAGATGGAGCCGTGGCCTGGAGAAGCCCAAGTTCCACGGAGGGACGCCGCCCATCAGACCCCTGCGGATGAAGCAGCCTCCCGCTCCCCCAGACCATGCTGCCTGCAGCCCCTCAGATGCCCGCATGGAGCATGGTCACCCCACGTGGGCCAGGCCTGGGACACTTTGGGCCCTGAGGGCTGAGGGCCTGGGGAGGGGAAGCCAGGGGCTCCTCCAGGGATTGCCCCTGCCAAGGCCAAAACCACTGGAGCTTGCAATGGACACCACTCACCACAAGGGTTCTCAAGGTTTAATGATTCCTTCTCAGCCTAATGGCGCAGCCGGCTGCCCTCCTTGCCCCCTCCCTCCTGAGGGGCGCAGCACACCACTTGGCCTGCCCTGCTGCCCTCCGGCCCCACAGCCAGTGGGCAGGGGTTCCGCCCACAGCCAGCAGCTTGGCACGAGGACGGCCTGTCTCCCCAGGAGCCAATGGCAGGCCCTTGGCTGCATGGGGCTCCTGTGCCCGACAACGAGGCCGGGCGGTTCCTGCTCCCCAGACCTGAAGGCCTCGCCTGGAAGCAGGGAGCACCAGTGCAGAGCTGTGCCCTCCTCGCAAAAAACACCTGCCAACGCCCCACCGGGAGGCCCCCACCAACTGCCAACTAGCCTGGCCCAGCGGCTCTCGACAGCAGCCGCCCGCCTTGCAGGCCCTCCGGGCACCTGCCCCTCACTCATGGCCCTGCACTCAGAGGAGGGCCAGCCTCTCGCCCTGGAGCCCCGTGCCCGAGCTCCCTGCAGCCGACGCACACCAGGCAGCCTAGAGCCCCGTCAAGTCCACGATGGCTTTGATGAAGATGGCGTCGTCACGCACGTAGGAGTTCTTTGCCTCCATTTTGGAGACGGGGCAGAAGAGGGGGCAGCCACTGGCAATGTTCATGTCGCCGACAGGCCGCTGGAAGGAGGATGAGGCCACATCAGGACGGAAGGCATCGATGACATGCTCCCGGTTGTTCTGGTCCAGCAGCATCAGCGTGACCTGGGGGAAACCCGGGGGCAGCACGGTCAGGGCCACCAAGGCTTCGCCTGCCAGCTGAGCTCCACATGGGGGACCTAGGACCCCCCGACACCCGGAACCACAGGCCAAAGCCTGAGGCCCCTGAACTCCTCTGAGTCTCTGCTGTTTCTCACCACATTCGACTGACAAGGAAGATTTCTCACCAAAAACATCCTGAGGTGCCCACTGCCCCCCTCTGCAGAAGCAGGTCCTGAGGGGACAATCAAGCCCGCTGCTCCAGGCCACAGGATAACCCGCAGGCAGCCTCCCCTCCTCCCCGCGAGGGGCCACGGGGCGCCCGTGCTGGGCCAGGCGGGGACGCGCCTCTCACCATCTGGTCTAAGCCCTGAGCCCTCAGTTCCTCAACCAAAGCTGGTTCTGGTTTTCAAAATAACTCAAACACTCGGCTGCCCCCCAGTCAGAGGGCCCTCTGGCACCAGCCTCCCTTCAAGCACCCTCGTGGGCTGGGGCGGTGCAGGCAGAGGGCAGCCGTCAGAAAGCACGAGCAGGCAAGCGCTCGCTGTGGGGTGCCGCCACCACTGCCCCAGGGGACATGTGCAGCCTGCAGGACACCCCACCGACAGAAACCCTCATCGGTAGCAGCGGGGGTCCAGGGTGGTGCTACCCCACAGGCCCCAGGCCCCCAGAAGCCCTGCGGTGGGGCCCACCTTCTGGTTGAAAGGCCAGCGCAGCAGGGCGTCGTTGGGGCCTCGCATCACCACGAAGAAGAGCGACAGGTGGGTGCCCCGCCCAGTGCCATCGCCGTTCAGGTAAACGCGCAGACACATCTTGTAGCCGTACCTGCTCGTGTAGAAGGCTGCGGAGAATGAGAGGCACACATGAGGGCCAGGCCCTCCCTCGGGGCTCCCTACCCCCAGGCCCGAGCCTGCTTTGGAGGCAGAGGCGGTGGGGAAAACCCACAACCCAGAACCGACACCTCTCACACCTAACAGGACACACGGGCAGGGAGCCAAACTGGCAACGCGGCCAGTGACATGCGTAGAGACCCGGCCCGAGCGCCCTCATGCCCTGGGCTGCTTTGCGGAGCAGGGCTCGGGGCTCGGAGACCCGTGTCCTCGGCTTGTCCGGCACGCCTGCCTGAGCGCCAGCCCTGGCCAAGCCCACAGGGATTCAGGCCACACACAGCAGCCAGGGCCAGAGCAGCCAAGGGACGAAGAGACTAAGGGCCAAGGCTGGCTCCTCCCCAAACCTCAGCTCCACCGCAGACATCTACGGCGTGGCAGGCACCAGTGGCCTCTTCACGCCAATTCCCTTCCAGGTGTGTGCGAGTTCACGGGGAACCCAAGTCCCGGCCAGAGCCGCCCCCTCCTGCGCTCCCCCTGCCTCCCTTCCCTGGCTTGGAGGAGCCCACAACGTCTGCTCCTCTCTGGGACAGAGCTGAGGACACAACAGGGCCTCAGTGGGGGGGGGCAATTGGGCCCGTGTGCCGAAAGGTCCCCCAGGAGGGGCTGTGCAGGTGCAGCTGCCAGGCAGAGCCCGACAGGGGCCTGGCGTTGGGCAGAGGTTAAGCCAGGCTGACCCAGCCCAGCACTGAAACGAGCCCACACGCGGCCCGAGCGGGGGAGGCCAGCACCCCGCAGCAGTCAGCTTGGGGCTGGACGGAGGGAAGGGCCGCCTGAGGAAGGGGGCTGCTTGCCTGCTGCCCAGTCAGTCCTGGGGGATGAGGGCACCCCTTGCAGAGAAACGAGGTGGACCGAGCTGACCCCCAGCCCTTGTCACCCTCGCCTCCAGAGAATCTACCGTGATCAGCCTTAAGAAGAGCCGGCGGTTAGGGTGACAAGAGGGGACAGTCAGCATCCACCACAAGTGCTCCTGGTTTGCAGCAGATGCCAGAAGCTGCCTGTGGGATCAGGCCTGGCCTTGACCCAGTGCCCAGAGAATCAAGGGCACGGATGGGAGGAATGCCCTGCCCTCCCCACAGCCAACAGCCTCCCCAGGCCCTGCTCCCCTCTAGCCGTTCCCCACCACCCCTGCTTGGAGTAGCTCCCACCCAGCACCTGCTACATCAGAACGGCTGGGTGTCCACTGCCAAGGCCACGTGCCTCAGGTACTGCCCCTTCCGGGGTCAAGATGGCGGGGGGGCGGCGCATGGGGGTGGGGGGCTGCCGATGTGCCTCAGGGTCAAACACTGACCCTCCCCAGCCCTGCCCTCAGCCACCCCCGTCCCCCAACAGCACCAGGGCGGGAACGGTGCTAGCACGGCACCTGGGGAGAAGATGGCAGGGGCGCGGCCAGCCACAGCATCCTGGCGCTTGCGGGCAAAGTCCGTGATCTTCCAGATGAAGACGCCATCGTAGGTGGAGGCCTCCATCTCGCGCACCTTCTGCTCCAGGTCGGCCATCGCCAGGTCCTTGAGCCCGAGGCCCCGCTCCAGCTGCTGCACCTGAGCAGAACCAGCCCTTCGCACCCCGCACCCGCGGCAGGTGGGTTCCCAGCAGCCACCCGACTCCACCTGGGGCATGGAGACCTGAGCTCATGAAGACCCAGCACCCTGACCCCCCCCGCAGGCCCCTCTCCCACAGGGCAGTGTTTCTGGGGTGCTGCTGGGGCCTCACAGGGGCTGTTTCCAGGCTCCCCCCGTGAGAGCTGTCCCTCGCCCAGGTGTGGAGTCCTAAAACTCCAAAACCACTCAGAAGGGCACCGTGCCGAGAAAACGCGTGCTGCCCCGGCAGAAGAGCCACCCAGGGCGCCAGGCACGTTCCCGAGAACGACCCCTGTAGGCTGGATGGAAACGGCCCCACCCAAACCTCCTCCTGCAGCCTGCTGTGCCAGGGGACGAGAGGGAACAAAGGAAGGACAGACAGGCTTTTCTTTAAAAGGTATGGGGACAACGCCCAAAGGGGGGATACGAGCTGCGCCGGGATCTGAAGCCTGAGTTTCTAGGCTGCAAGGCCTCCTGGCGCGCCCGGAGGGAGCCAAGGGGCCCACCCTGAGACGCGGCTCTACGGTCCCACGACCCACCAGAGCCAAGGAGGAGAGACACACCGGGCCCCGCCGGCCGGCCACGCACCTTGCTGCTCAGGGCTTCGATCCTCTCCTGGTCGAGCCGGTGCTGCCGGCCGCAGGCCTCCGCTGTCACCGCCACCCTCTCCACCTCGCGGTTCAGGACACAGACGATGTTCTCGAATGTGGCGATCTTCCTCTCCAGGCTCTCACACCTCTCCAGGAGCTCAGCAGTGCGAGAGGGCCCCGGCGAGGCCAGCCCACGGGCCTCCCAGTCCCCGGTCTCGCCCTGGCCCAGGCCGCGGCCCCCGTCCTCCAGAAGGGAGCTGAGCAGCAGGCCCAGGTGCTCCTGCAGCCGCTGGGCCTCGTGCTCCTGCTGCTGCTCACTCTCCACCTACAGGGGTGGGGGCCACACGTGATGCTTCCCCATCCACACACACGCACACGTTTTTAACAGGAAGGCGACACTGTTAAAACAGTCACCCATGGGTGGGAGAAGGCAGGATGCAGGCAAAAGCAGGGTTTCTTTAGATACGCGCTCCTTTACAGTCTGGTCCTTAAAACCAAGAAACTTTCAAACTTACACTACAAAAACATGAAAAATGTAAAAACACTCTCCCAAAATAAAAGATGCTAAGCACCACGTGACGCCAGACGTGCGAGCTGGAGGCCCGGCCCCGAGGGCGCGCACGGCCTCTCAGGCAGACATGGCTCCAAACGCCAATTCCTCCTTGAGGAAGGGGGCCCCAGGCCCGCAGGGGAACACAGAGCCCCACGCTGTTCGCTGCTATCCAAAGGCAGGATGAAGAGCACCAGGTTTGAAAGCTGAGCCAGAGAAGCCCCGGAAATGGGGCACAGGAGCTGCTGAGTGCCCCACGACCAGCCCCTGTGGGAAAGCACCCCCCGACCTCTGTCTGGTGCGTGCATCCATGGGGGCCACCTCTGGGCCCAGCCCCACGCAAGGCAGAGCCCTGCCCACAAGGAGCCCCTGGGCAGGTGTGGGAGAGTGAGGCAGCACCCGGACACTGCCCTCAAGGGGGGCAGTGTGAGCAGCACGGAGCGAGCAGGGGGATGGCAGAAGGCCATGGCAGGGGCTGCTGGGGCGAGAACTGAGGCTTCCGGGCCTGGCAGGCACCTCTTGGTGGCTGTCAGGCCCAGAAGTGCCACAGCCCACCTTCCACTCTAGGCACCCCACTCAGCTGCCCGATGGGGGCTGACGGAGGGAAGCCCCTTGGCAACTGTGGCCAGGGTCGGCCCCAGGGGTGGGTCCATCTCAAGCTGGGAAGGCCTTGCTGCTGGGCTAATGTGGTGTGCAAAATGAGGGCAGGGTCCAGAACGAACGGCAGGCTTTGGGGCCCAGCAGCGGGGTGAACCTGGGCCCCTGGCTGGGGAGACGCTGGGGCTGGCGAGACGCTGGGGCTGGCGGGCTGAGTGGGATCAGGAGGGGCCAGCCCTGGAGTCTGAGACTACCCAGGGGGCTTGGCGGACGCCACCTGTGGGTGCTGGCCGGGTTGGGGGTCTTTACAAGTTCATGGTGAGCCGAACACCCTGAAACCCAGCGGAGGGAAGCGGGGGGCTCTGCCTAGGAGACTAGGAAGGCACCTGGGGGCAGTGTGTGGGGGGGACATAGACATGACCATTTCAAAGGTGTCAGCTCTTCAAATGGGGATGCCCCAAGGTGCAGCCCCAGCGTTCCCCTCCTGCAGATGTGCACTCACCATCTCGGCACAGCCAACAGCACGGAACTTGCAAGGGACTCTGCATTTGCCGCAGGTCTTCATGTGGTCCTGAAACTGAAGACGGACGGAGGGACTTGGCAAGTGCTGTCCCTTCTCCATGCTAGCCCATTGTGTCGCTCCCATGCTGGGCCGGGTCAAAACCCACACAAAGGCTGTTCAGGCCAACCCCACCTGCCCCCGGACTCCCCGAAGTGCGCGCACACTCGCAGGCACACACACGTGCGCACTCACTCACAGGCAGGCACGCACACACAAGCACCCCACGCTCTGTCGATAACCACAGCGGCTGCAACTGAGACAGCGTGCAGAACCGCACGTGAGGTCCACCGGGGTCTCAGGCTCACGGAACTCAGCACAGACAGCCGGTCCTCGCCGGCCCTGCCCCGGCCTAGGAGACACAGGGGCTCGGGAGTCACAAGCCAGGTTCTAAACCGAGGCCTGAATGAGGGGCCGGTCTCCTGGGGTCAAAAGCTGATGGGGGTGACATCATCAACGTGGCGATGTAAACAGCTACTGAAAACTCTCCAGAGAGTCAATGGAAAAAAGGACAATTCTGATTTGTTGGAAACTCCGGAGGAGGATGTAGATTGGAGAAAGACCCTGCAAATGCCGAATTGAAGGAAAAGAAGAAATATCAGGCAGGAATCTTCCACCCCAGACCAGCCCGTCCTTTCCCCGTCCCCTCACTTGGTCTCAGTGTGGGAGAGGCACAGAAACGGCAGACGGGAGCCCTCCTGCCAGGGACACAGATTTAAAAATCTCACAGGACATTTCAAGGCTCAGGCCAGTGACGGACGAAGAGGCTGAGAAAATGTGGACGGAGACTGTTTGCAGCCCTGGGTCTGAAAGCCCCTGCCCCACCGGAGGGCAGCAGCAGCCGGCAGCTGTCTCCTTGCCTTGGAGAAGGTCGGAGTACTGGGTCGGCTGAAGGAGTACTTTCCCACAGGTGGAGCCCCACATCGAGCCAGACTGTGGCCAGCAAAGTGAGGCACGGGAATCCCGCAGCTTCAGCTCACCTGTGTACTGCCTCCGAGGACAGGTAAGTTACCGAACAGCACCATCTGCTGGACAGTCCACAAAGTGCAGGGGAAGAAAATACTTTTTAAAAGATGCTCCAGACCCTTTCTTAGGAGCACAGGAGCTGGTCTACATGCCCTGTACGGAAACACGGCCCTGTTTCCACTGAGAAATAGGGAAGACCCAAGTGTTAAAGCAGGGCCCCAAAATGAACCCAAGCCTTACTAGCCAGTGGAAAACAGCACCACTGGAAGACCCCAGATTTGTACTACCACACACAGTGAACTCGCTGGGGTGCCCAGTGCCTACCTCCCTTCCCTGTGGCAGGCCATGGTAGGTGCCTGATTTTTGGGAGAAGACTGGGGGGCAGAGCCAGTCTGACAACTGCCAGGGAGGGAAACAAAGAAAAGACAGAGATCAAAGTCAACTAACAAGAAAACCTTAGGCAAAAGACAGAAAACAACCTCCAGAATAAAGCAATCAAAAAAACCACATGCCAAGACAACAAAACATCATGAGCCTCATTAGGAAAAAGGAAGATATGGCCCAGTCAAAGGAGGAAACTAACATTTCAATGGAGATTCAGGAGCTGAAACAACTAATTATAGATGCTCAAGCAAATCTTTTAAATCAAATCAATGAAGTGAGAGACAATGTGACAAAAGAGATGAAGGATATAAAGAAGTCACTGGGTGATCATAAGGAAGAATCTGTAAGCTCGAAAAAACAAATAGCAGAACTTATGGGAATGAAAGGCACACTCGAAGAGATGAAAAACACAATGGAGATGTACAACAGCAGAGTTCAAGAGGCAGAAGAAAACACTCAAGAACTGCAGAACAAGACACCTGAAAGCCTATACACAAAAGAACAGATAGAGAAAAGAAAGGAAAAATATGAGCTCCGTCTCCAGGAACTGAATGACAACATGAAATGCAGGAATGTATGTATCAGGGGTGTCCCAGAAGGAGAAGAGAAGTGGCAGAAGGAATAATAGAGGAAATAATCAATGAAATTTTCCCAACTCTTATGAAAGACATAAAGTTACAAGTACAAGAGGCACAGCGTACCCCAAACAGAACTGATCCAAAGAGAACTACTCCAAGACACTTACTAAGCAGATTTTCAAACGTCAAAGTCAAAGAGAATTCTGAAAGCAGCAAGAGAAAAACAAACCATCACCTACAAGAGAAACTCGATAAGATTAAGTGCGGATCTCTCAGCAGCAACCATGGAGGTGAGAAGGCAGTGGTATAACACATTCAAGATATTGAAACAGAATAACTGCCAACCAAGAATCCTATATCCAGCAAAACTGTCCTTCAAGAATGAGGGAGAGTTTAAAATATCTACAGATAAACTGTCTGAGAGAACAGATCTCCTGTACAGAAAGTACTAAAGGGAGTGCTACAAACAGATAGGAAAAGGCAGGAGAGAGAGGATGGGAGAAGGGTGTAGAAATGGAGGTATCAGGAAATAGAAAGAGGGTAAAGACTGGAC
>PVKY010012228.1:0-11620 GCA_004027775.1 Bradypus variegatus | reverse complement strand
CAGTTAAAATAAACTCAGTGATGAAAGAATGAACTATTTCTCCCTAAGTTAAGGAACAAGACTTCATCAAAATTAAAAAAAAAAATTGCACCTAAAATGACAGTCTCAAGAAAGTAAAAAGAAAACCTAAAATATTGGGAAAAATACTTCTAAATCATATATATGATAAAAGTTTCATATACAGAATATATAAAGTACTCCTAAAACTCAACATCAAAAACACAAATATCCCAATTTAAAAACAGGAATACAATTGAATAGACATTTAAAAAAAAAAAAACAATGACAATCACATTAAAATTTGCTGGGCATTAGCCATTGATTGCATTGGCTAATTATGTATTAGAGAAATGCAAATCAAAAGGAAGAGCTACTACTCTTCAAAACATGGTAATTAAGTATTGGAGAGGATGCAGAGTAACAAAAACCCTCATACATTCCTGGTGGGATTATAAAACGGTGAAGCAACTTGAATCCTGTTATGCAATAGTCAGTGAGTTAAACATACAATGACCATATGATTTAGCAATTCCAGTCCTACTTGCATACTGAAAAGAAGTGAAAACAGTTAGTCAAACAAAAACTTGGACACAAATTGTCTTAGCATCATTATTTTAAATAGCCAAAGGTGGAAACAATCAAAATGTCCATCAAATAATAAGTGAACAGAATGGTATATTCGTACGATGCAGTATTATTGAGCTGTAAAAAGGAATGAAGCTCTGGTGCAACCTAAAACATGGATGAACCTCAGAAACATTACGCTCAGTGAAAGAAGCAACAGACAAAACTATGGCATGGTTGCATTTATATGAATTATGTAAAATAAGGAAATACACAGAGAAGGAAAGTATAATACATACTTTAATTTGCTCTCGTGCACACAACCAGCATTGACAGATGCACATTTGCAATCAATTTTGAAGACGGGGAGCACTCACCTAGTTGCTCATTAAGTGAAATGGTGGTGTCCATTCTTCTCATTATAACACGTATTACAAAATACAATTTACTGAATCATTATGAAAATGTGGTTTAAAAACATAGGACTATAAAATACAGTGAATCCTATTGTAAATGCTGGACTACAGTTAATAGTTCGATTATAAAAATGTTCTTTCATGAATTATAACAAATGTACCACAGTAATGCAAGGTGTTAGTACGGTGGCAGATGGTTCCAGGGTCTCCTGGAACTTACGTTCTAGTATCAATACACAAATTACCTAAGTAAACAATATAGCTTGTTGGAAGGTAATGAGCTCTATGGGAAAAAGTAAACAGGGAAGCAGGATAAGGTGGGGGGGCTGGAACTGCAAACACTGTGACGTTCAAATGAAGTCGGGACGCTGGGTCCGCGGCGCCCAGTGCCGGCGTGAGCCCGACGGTCTACCGCGTGCAGAGGCCAGGAGCGCACCGGGGTCTGAACAGGATCGCTCTGGCCGTGAAGGCGGAGTTGCAAGGGGGAGCCGCGCAGGGGGTCCCGGGGCTGAGCTTCCCCTGGTGACGGGGAGGGCGTCTGGGTTCTGTGTGTTTGAAGGTGGGGAGTGGGGTGTCGGGGAAGGAGCACAGAGGAGCTGACTCGGGGGGGTGGGGATGGAGCTGCGGTTGCTAACGCGGGAGGCGGCGGGACCCACCTTGAGGCGTCACCACAGGTGTTGCAGGTAAAGTGGCGCCAGCTCCATCTTCCTCCCGAGCCCATCCCACAGTCAGGGAAGAAGAGCAGCGTCGCGGCGGCTTCCCATCACCCCCCTTACCCCCGGCCCCACCTACCTGGAGGCCCCGCAGCCTCACCCCACCTGGAGCTCATTGTTCTTGGCGGCCGCCCTCTCTCAGAGCACCATCACCGTCATCCATCTCTAAAACATCTCCAGTTTACACTGTATCTGACCTTTACGGCAAGATATTTGGGAGTTAAATGATTTACCAAATCAGTGTTTTCTAAATTTTTCCATCCGTTGTAGACTTTAGTAGATATGGCATGAAAACGTGTGTAAAAATATGTTACACACACATATTAATGTGTTACAATTATTACTGTTAACATATTAATGCATTATATAATATAATGAGCCTATTATATGTATAAGTATATATCCATTACACATATCTATATCCCTAAATATCTATACCTGTTACTCTGTATCTGTCCATCCATGTCCGTATGTGCATGTGTGTGTGTGAAAGTATCAATAGTGGCCAATAGATATCCAAGCAGAGAAATTCGAACAGCAAGTTCATTTATTAGCATCTCATCTGAGGCTCCACTTTGAGTAATAATCACCTCTAACCTGAAGGAAGACCATGTGTCTTCATTTCTATCCTCATTGTGTGTGGAGTGTAAATATACACATTTATCTCTGCACGTCTTAGAATTGACACCGTGGGCTGTAATGAGTGCAAGTGAAGTTGTAAACTGCGTGTGCACCACAGACCTTTGCTCTCAGGACACCTGTGCAGGGAGCCGGGTCTCAGCCGCGTGTGCCCGCTCGCCACGACGGCCAATTTCTGCTGTTTCCGTGCGTCACAGCTTTCCCACGTTTCCATGTCTAGCTCCATGGTCTAGTCCATTCTCCTCTCTGATCGAGTTCCTCATCTGCATGATGGTCTCCTTACCTGAGCAATGTTCTCTTACATGTGCAATGGCTTCCTTGCCTGTATGATGGTCTCCTTACCTGTGTGATGTTCTCCTTACCTGTGTCATGCTCTCCTTTCCTGTGCAATGGCTTCCTTACCTGTGCCATGATCTTCTTACCTGAACAGTGAGGTAAGACTGTCACAAGGTTGCCTGAGCATGAGGTGAGTCACCTGTGGACATGTGCATCTCCTCAGCAGCTGTCCTGACCTGGTAATTTTCCATCCCTCTGAGCACACCTGGGCTGGAGGCCCTGGCACCCAGCTCCGGGGCTGGACAGAGGTGTGGAGCCAGGCATCTGCTTTCCCACCCTTCCCCTCACAGGCCCACCTGAGGGTGGGGGCTCAAAGCTGCGGTAAGCGGTGGTCCCAAGCAGGCTGCTGCCCTGAGTTCTGCCTACTCAGGGTGGTACCAGGGAGGTGCCTCACTGCCTCCCCAAGTTGCAGGGCCCCGGAACGCTTCCCAAGTCACAGGCTAAACCAGCCTGGGTGGGTGGACATTCCAGAGTGAACACACCTGCACCTGGTAAGTCCTTTGTGGAACAGGGGATCTCACTGCAGCTCACAGTGTTGACTTCCGAGCCTCACGAAGCTGGTTTTTACACAATGGGGAGTCCCTGTGGAAGCCCTGGGGCTGTGGCTGCCAGGGAGGCAGTGCCCCCTCCCCAGCCACCGTGTCATTCCAGGCCCAACCACGGCTCATGGCTCTTTGAAGGGGGGCAAACTCCGGGAATTTCAGGGCAGGGGCGAGCAGTCCCTCCCCCAGCAGGGAGGAGGAGAGGGGCACATGGCTGCGATGATGGCAGCTCCGGGTCCCTTCAGGAGGGCCCCACAGAACAGTCCCAGCCGCAGCCCCTCAACCCCTGCGTGTCCCTGCCAAAGCCTCCTTCTCCCAGCCGGGGGTGGGGAGGTGTTCCCGCCCCATGCGTGATTCCAGCCACGTGCTCGGGGTGCCCCATCTCCCAGGCTGGGTCTGCGGAGCACCCTCCCGGAGCCTCCGTCCCCCTTCCCTGCACGCTGGGCTCCAGGGCTCCCCCTCCTGCTGCCCCCACTCACCCTTCACAGGGTCCTCACCAACATGTCTGCAGTTCATCCTGGGTGAAGCAGCCCCCCCTCCGAATCCTAAACCCAGAACCTGGGGGTGTGGCCTTACCTAGAACTAGGCCCCTTGCAAGAGTTACTGTTCTTGAGATGAGACCGTCCCGCACTGAGGGCCTAAATCTTAAAAGACACTGCTGACCTCATACGATGAGGAAAGCACAGAGGGGGGCTGCGGGGAGACCCAGGCAGAGCTGGGTGTGATGCAGCCACAGCCAAGGGGCGCCCAGGCCCTGGAGCGGGGAGGGGAGGGGCAGGACCCCACCCCACCCAGAACTGCAGGGGAGCGCGGCCCTCCCACCCTACGGTGGATTCGGGCTCCAGGCGCAGGAATCAGCTTCCGCTGTTTTAAGTCCAGGGCTGAGGGCACGGCTTCTGCCGGTTCAGGCCTCCGGGTTTGCCCGGCGGGGTCAGGACGCCCCAGACGCGAAGTCGCGTGCACTCGTCGCTCGGTTCTGGGTCGGGTTCCCGGACCTGACTGACCCGGATCCCGAATGATGGGCTCAGCTTGGGCCGGGGTGTGAGGGAGGATGGGGTGGGGGGTGTCCGCTCGGAGTCTGGGGTCCGTGCCCCTCTCCTTAGCACCAAGTGGCCTGGGGATGGCCCGGAATGAGGGTCTCAGCGACCTCGGGGTGGAAGCCTGGGCTGGGGGCGAGCAGAAGGACAAACAGCACTGGGGACGTCTCTGACGGACAAGGGCAGCTCTGGGGTGTTTTGTTTTTTAAAACGGTGATTTGTGGACATCCACTCACCATGTAATTTATTTCTTTTTTTTTTTTCTTTTCACCATGTAATTTAGATGCTGTGGCACATTTTTTTTATTTTGAAATAATTTCAAACATATAGGACAGTTGCAAATACAATACAAACCCCACACAGAGAACTCCAACACCCCCCCACCCCCAGGTATACGTATCCGTATCTACCATTTATACATTTTGCTACCTTTGCCGCGCCTTTCTTCCTCTCTCCTTCCTCCCACCCTCCTTCCCCCCTTTCTTTCAACTGTATCTATAATCTTTCTATCAATTATCTATCTACCCATTGATCATCTTCTGAACACTTGAGAGCAGGCTGCATATATCACACTCCTTGAACTCGTAACACTTCCATGTACATTTCCTGTGAACAAGGACATTCACTTATGTCGTTAACTTAACTGCAGTTAACTCAAGAAAAGTAATACGGATATGAAGCTTAGATTCCAATTTTTCCTTGTGCCCCCTTTGAGCTTTTCTCCTCCATTCTTACATCCACCCCAGTGTCATATATTGCATTGATTGTCATTAACTCTTAATTAACTTTTTAAATTAACTATATCAAAAAAAATTTTTAAAGAAAGGTATACAATAAAAAAAACATTTCAAACAAACCATAACAAGGGAGTAAGAAAAAGACAACTAACTTTAAATAACTGCTTTACTTCCAACATGTTCCTACTCTACCCCAAGAAAATAACCTAATACAACAACATTTCTGTGAACTTGTTCCTACCATACCCATTAGAAATTAACAAACCGTAGTCATTCCTGGATATACTCAGAACATTAAAGTTGCCCATAATAGCTTATCTGTTCTTATTGGGTTATTGTTCCCCCTTCATTAATTGCTCTCTGTTGCTAGTTCCCCTACATTCTATATTATAAACCATTTATTTTAGGAGTGTGTTGTATAACCTCCAGGTGTTTGCAAATTGACTTCTAATTGTATTCCATTGTGGTGAGATAATGTGCTTTGAATAATTTCAATTTTTTTTACAATTTATTGAGGCTGCTTTTATGTCCCAGTATGTGGTCTATTCTGGAGAAAGTTCCATGATCACTACAGAAGGATGTGTGTCCTGGTGATTTGGGATGTGATGTTCTATATATGTAAGTTAAATCAAGTTCACTGATCAGATTGTTTAGTTTTTCAGTTTCCTTATTGTTCTTCTGTCTGGTTGATCTATCTATAGGAGAGAGTGATGTATTGAAGTCTCCCACAATTATTGTGGAAACATCCATTGCTTCCTTCAGTTTTGCCAGTGTTTGTCTCATGTATTTTGTGGCACCATGATTGGGTGCATAAACATTTATGACTGTTATTTCTTCTTGTGAATTGCCCCTTTTATTAGTATGTAGTGGCCTTCTTTATCTCTCATAACATCCTTGCATTTAAAGTCTATTTTATCTGCAATTAATATTGCTACTCCTGCTTTCTTTGGCTATAGCTTGCATGAAATATTTTTTCCATCCTTTCACTTTCAATTTCCTTGTGTCCTTGTGTCTACAATGCGTCTCTTGTATGCAACATATTGATGGTTCATATTTTTTGATCCATTCTGCCAATCTACATCTTTTAATTCGGAAGCTTAGTCCATTTACATTCAATGTTATTACTGTAAAGGCATTTCTTGAATCAGCCATCCTATCCTTCAGTTTACATTTGACAGATATATTTTTCCCTCTCTCTCTTAATGTCCTTTAATGAACCAATATTGAACCTCTTTAGTACCAAACTTTTCTCCTTATCTCTCTCTCCTTTCTTTGTTTCTCTTTCGGTAGGTCTCCCTTTAGTATGTGAAGTAAGACAGGGCTCTTATTAGAAAAATCTCTTAACATTTGTTTGCCTGTGAAAATTTTAAGCTCTCTCTCAAATTTGAAGGAGAGCTTTTCTGGATAAAGTATTCTTGGTTGGAAAATTTTCTCTCTCAGAATTTTAAATATGTCATGCCACTGCCTTCTCACCTCCATGGTGGCCACTGAGTAGTCACTACTTAGTCTTACGTTGTTTCCTTTGCATGGGGTGAATTGCTTTTCTCTTGCTGTTTTCAGAACTTGCTCCTTCTCTTCAGTATTTGACAGTCTGATCAGAATATGTCTTGGAGTGGGTTTGTTTGGATTTATTCTATTTGGAGATTGCTGGGCATCTATGCTTTGTATATTTATATTGTGTAGAAGGTTTGGGAAGTTTTCCCCAATAATTTCTTGGAATACACTTTCTAGACCTTTACCCTTCTCTTCCCCTTTTGGGACACCAATGAGTCTTATATTTGGACATTTTATTTTATCTATCATATCCCTGAAGTCCATTTTGATTTTTTCAGTTTTTGCCCCATTCTTTCTTTTCTTCTTTCATTTTCCATTCTGTGGTCCTCGAGGTCACTGATTCATTGTTCAGCTTCCACTAGTCTTGTATTATGAGCATCCAGAATCTTTTTAATTTGGTCAACAGTTTCTTTTATTTCCATAAGATCATCTATTTCTAATTTACTCCTGCAGTTTCTTCTTTATGCTCTTCTAGGGTCTTCTTCATTCCTTTATATCCTGTGCCATGCTCTCGGGCTTTGTCTTTAGTTCTTTGATTAATTGCTCCAAGTACTGTGTCTCATCTGATCTTTTGATTTGGGTGTTTGGGTTTGGGTTATACATATCATCTGGTTTTTTTCATATGCTATAAAATTTTCTGTTGTTTTTGGCCTCTTGGCATTTGTTTTACTTGATAGGGTTCTTTTAGGATATGTAGGATTATTCAAAGATTAATCTCTGATTTGTCAGGTCTACAGCTTGGTGGCATACACTTTCTCTAAGTAACTAGCAGGTGGTGACCGTGAGTCACCTATTCCCCTCAAGTCAGTTCTCCCCAACTTTGTCTTTGTGGTGTGTGGGGGCCTGATTCTTGTGGGGCCCAATTGGTGCATCAAGTTTGGGTGTGTTGTTGGTGCTGTCTGCCCTGAATGTGGGGCATGTGTCTGAGCGGTTAGGGAGGGAGGGCAGATTTAATAACCTCCCAGGTGATCCTGGAGATTTAGGGCTGTTGAAGAGTCTGAACCTTCATTTCAGTCTCGCCACAGATTGTCTCTCAGAACATTAACTCTTAATTGGTATTGTCGTATGATCCCTGGGGTTTCTGAGTGGGTCCATGTTCCCAGCTGTGCCCTTCTAGGCCCTCTGATCAGGGAATGCTGTGCTATGTCACAAGTGCACACCATCCCTCCAGGGAAGTTCTGGTCGCCAGGCTGTGTAGGGGTGTTCCCAGCCTGCTGTAAGGATGGCTGAATGGGGCGTGCTAATTTCCCCCTTTTCACACAGCTCTGCCTTCCCAGCTCCAGGACAATTAGCTGTGGGTGCATGAAAGGCTATTGTCCACACCTGATATTGTGGCATGTACGTGTATTGCTGGAAACACCCCCGTCACACTGAGTTTTTTGGCACGACTCTGGGCTGTGGCTCCAGTGCCGGGCAGGAGCGTTCCCAGCCCGCCGGGAAGACAGCTACAAGGGGCGAGGTTTATTTCCCCTTTGGGTTAACCTCTGCCTTCCTAGCTCTGAGACAGTTAGCAGCAGACGCACAAAAAGCTGTCTTCCATCCCAGATACCGAGGTGCTCACACAGCCCGTTCCGGCTGTGCTTCATTATGCAGTTTTCTCTACCGTATCTGCAGCCACTTTTGTTTTTTTTTTTTAAAAAGAACAACTCCGCCTCCAAACACCAACCCTCGGTTTCCCCACACCACGGCGTGGCTGCTGGATATTCAGCGGCTCACCCACTCGCTTCAGAACGCAGACTCCCGGTTTCACCAAGCGCACGGTCCCTGTGGATTTAGCAGACCTTGTCTGGCTGGTGCATCGCTGGAACCGGTGTTCTGGGTCACTTTCTGGCTTTTATCTAGTATTTTTCATGGAGGTGTTTTTTTGCCCTGTCTCACCTGGCCACCATCTTAGGTTCTCCCCTGTGGACACATTTTAAAAAGTGACATGATAGTCTCACTTTAAATCTTCAGTATTTACAAAACACTACAAATTTAACCTTTGCAACTGATTTCAGGTCCAGAGGGAACACCACGATGTCAGTTTAGACTGTGCAGGGGCACAGGACAGAAATTCCTTCTGGGGTCAGGCAAGTAAAGGGTTTAAGACCTGCTGGCTACAGGCCTGGGGGTCTGTCCTCCCCCTGCTGTTTCCATGTCCCCCTACCAGCCTGACTGCACCCGGCCAAGCTGCTCACAGACCCTGTGACCCCAAGACCCCAGGACCCTCAGACCCTGGGTGGGAGGCTGCTGCAGCCCCAGCTGCCCCACACACTGAGGGAAGGTGCCTCAGCCACTCCCCACTCCCCAGCCCTGCAGGGAGGTCCAGAGCACAGGGATGGGTTCTGGGGTGTCATCTGAAGAAAGCACAGCTGCACAATACAGTAAATGAAGGGCACATAACTGCAGACAGAGATTTTTTTAATTATGAGCTAATACTTATGCAATCTTACAGCAAATATTTTTACTATTTTGATGAAAATGGAAATTTTAAGAAAACAAAATGACAATTACATCAAGAACAAGGGACAAATCTAAAAGAGCAATCACTGTGGAAGAAAATGAAACACTGGAGATCAAGGTCTAGTCCTCCAGTGTTTGCTTGGCCCAGACAGACAGAGCTGACAGTGAGTTTTATAAAGCTTGAAAGGGACAAATAATTCCAATCTATCTGATCTCATGCAGAACACGAAGAAAGATTAAATGTTT
Source organism: Bradypus variegatus (assembly GCA_004027775.1). NCBI lineage: Eukaryota > Metazoa > Chordata > Mammalia > Pilosa > Bradypodidae > Bradypus > Bradypus variegatus. Next base: position 2,394 of record PVKY010012228.1, on the reverse strand, counting down.
TGCATTTCAACTCCCAAAGCTCATTTTGATAGTAAAATATATGAAAATATGGTGGAAAATGGATCTCTAAACCACTTTCATTCATGAATATGGGTGCAAAAAATCTTTAAGAAACAGAGGAAAACAATGTGTTAAAATAATAACACATGATGACTGTTCTAGTTTGCTAATGCTGCCGGAATGCAAAACACCAGAAATGGATTGGCTTTTAGAAAGGGGGTTTATGTGGTTACAAAGTTACAGTCTTAAGGCCATAAAGTGTCCAAGGTAATGCATCTACAATAGGGTACCTTCACTGGAGAGAGGTCAATGGCGTCTGGAAAATCTCTGTTAGCTGGGAAGGCACGTGGCTGGCGTCTGCTTGCTTCCAGGTTGTGTTTATTTTATTTTTTTTAATTCATTTTGAGATATATTCAGATACCACACAGTCATACAAAACAAATCGTACATTCGATTGTTCACAGTACCATTACATAGTTGTACATTCATCACCTAAATCAATCCCTGACATCTTCATTACCAAACACACAAAAATAACAAGAATAATAATTAAAGTGAAAAAGAGCAATTAAAGTAAAAAAGGAACACTGGGTGCCTTTGTTTGTTTCTTTGCTTTTTACCTTCCCCCATTTTTCTACTCATCCATCCATAAACTAGAGAAAGGGGAGTGTGGTCCATATGGCTTTCTCAGTCACATTGTCACCCCTCATAAGCTACATTTTTGTACAATTGTCTTCAAGATTCATGGGTTCTGGGTTGTAGTTTGATAGTTTCAGTTATCTATCACCAGCTACTCCAATTCACTAGAACCTAAAAAGGGTTGTCTATATTGTGCATAAGAGTGCCCACCAGAGTGACCTCTCATTCCTTTTGGAATCTCTCTGCCACTGTAGCTTATTTAATTTCCTTTTTCATCCCCTTTTTGGTCAAGATGTTCTCCATCCCACGATGCCAGGTCTAGATTCCTCCCCAGGAGTCATATTCCACGTTGCCAGGGAGATTCACTCCCCTGGGTGTCAGATCCCACCTAGGAGGGAGGGCAGTGATTTCACCTACCTCAGGTCTCACAAACCTGAGACACGTGGCCTGGAGCTGTCACATCATCTGGCTTTTAAATGTTTTTCCACTTCACTAAGACGATGTCTATTTTGGAACTGTAATTAGACTAAAGTCCCAATAAATCCTGTATTTAATTGTACTCTTAAAATTTGTGTCTCCCATGCTCTGTTAAATAAACCTCAACCACCTGAACGATGCTGGCCTGAAGGAGCAGCAGTTGGAGCCTGATGGGGGATTGGAGAAGACACGTGTCCTTGGTGACCTGGGAGCAGACACAAGCCCTCAGTGATGTGGGTGGAAAATGGGGTGAGAGGACAAGGGGAGGGGAAAGTGTCCAGCAGCCGTCTTCAAACTGTCTCTCATCTGCAGCTCCTGTGCTCTCTTCAAAGTGTCCCTCTTGGCTGTAGCTCCTCTTCAAAATGTCACTCACAGCTGCACTGAGTTCCTTCTGTCTGCCAGCTCATTTATATGGCTCCACTGATCAACTTAGACCCACCCCGAATGGGCGGAGCAACACCTCCATGGAAATTATCCAATCAGAGTCATTACCCACAGCTGGGTGGGACGCATTCCAAAGAAGCACTCAAAGTACAATCTAATCAACACTGGTAACATCTGCCCACACAAGATTACATCAAAGATAATGGTGTTTGGGGGACACAATACATTCAAACTGGCACATTGGGTGATTTCACTGCCCTCCTCCCTACATGGGACCTGACTCCCAGGGGTGTAAATCTCCCTGGCAACCAGGATACGACTCCAAGGGATGAATCCGGACCCAGCAGCATGGGATTGAGAACATCTTCTTGACCAAAAGGGGGATGTGAAATGAAATGAAATAAAGTTTCAGTGGCTGAGAGATTTTTAATGGACTCAAGAGGTCACTCTGGTGGACATTCTTACACACTATATAGATAACACTTCTTATGTTTTAATGTATTGGAATAGCTAGAAGTAAATATCTGAAACTATCAAACTCCAACCCAGTAACCTTGACTCTTGAAGAAGACTGTATAACAAGGTAGCTTACAAGGGGTGACGGTGTGATTGTGAAAACCCTGTGGATCACACTCCCTTTATCCAGTGTATGGATGGATGAGTAGAAAAATGGGGACAAAAGGTAAACGAAAAATAGGGTGGAATGGGGAGGTGATTTGGGTGTTCTTTTTCATCTGTATTTTTTATTCTTATTCTAATTCTTTCTGATGAAAGGAAAATGTTCAAAAATAGATTGGGATGATGAATGTATACCCATATAATGGTACTGTGAACAGCTGATTGTACACCATGGATGATTGTATGGTATGTGAATATATCTCAATAAAACTGAAT
>PVKY010012227.1:0-11618 GCA_004027775.1 Bradypus variegatus | reverse complement strand
CCATTCATTCAATGCAGTCAATAAATATTTACTGATTTATTTAGTATTTCTTGAGTTACTAATGAGTTTGACATTGTTTGCCTACCTGCCTTTTTGTTGTGTGCCAGGCACTATTCTGAATGGTGAAGGAGATAAATGGATAAAAGGGCAAAATAATTTCAGGTCATTATATCTGCTAATGAGAAAATAAGCCAGGTGGTGTGATGAGGAGAGGCTGATGTTGGGGAACTGCTTTAGCCAGGATGGTTGGCAACAGGCCCTCTGTGGAGGTGATCTGAATAAGGACAGACAGACAGAGGAAAATGGAGCACCTTGGGCACAATAGGGAAAAGTCAGAGCCAGAGAAGGGGATGGAATTTTACAGAGCCTTGCAGCCACCTTTGGGTTTAGGTAATCTTATTTCTTTTCTTTTCTTGGCTTTTCCTTTTTTTTTTTTAAATAAGATCATTGTTTGTTGTTTGGGCAATGGGCTTAAGAGGGCAAGAGTGAAGGACAGTCAAACATCTTCTTGACTTAAGGGGGAAGCGAAATGAAACGAAATAAAGTTTCAGTGGCTAAGAGATTCCAAATGGAGTCGAGAGGTCACTCTGGTGGGCATTCTTATGCACTAAACAGATAACCCTTTTAGGTTTTACTGCATTGTAATAGCTAGAAGTAAATTCCTGAAACTATCAATCTACAACCCAGAACCATTGAATATTGAAGACAATTGTATGGCAATGTAGCTTACAAGGGGTGACAACGTGATTGTGAAAACCTTGTGGATCACACTCCCTTTATCCAGTTTATGGATGGATGAGTAGAGTAATGGGGACAAAAAACTAAATGAAAAGTAGGATGGGGGGCTGTTTTGTGTATTCTCCTTACTTTCATTTTTTATTTTTATTTTCACTTTTTCTGGAACAAGGAAAATTTTCAAAAAATAGATTGGGGTGATGAATGTACAACTATATGATGATACTGTGAACAACTGATTGTACAATTTGGATGACTGTATGGTATGCGAATATATCTCAATAAAACTGAATTTAAAAAAAAGAGTGAAGGGGAGTCAACTGAGGCTTAAAATACATAATCATCAAATAAAAGTATTTCCTTGACATATTGGATTAAAACCAAGCAAAATCATACTGCTGAAAATTATCAAGAATTTGAACTTAACATTACCTTTGCAAAACTGATCTCCTTTATAACACAGTGCTGGTTACCTGACTTTCCTCTTGCCAAGTGTGCTTTCCCGAAGGCGCCTTCCCCAGTCGCCTTAATCACATCATATTCATCCATGGTCTCTAAGGTCCTTTTATCAAGGCCAACAAACTCAGAAAACTGATGACTACAATGTAAAAGAACTAACTTTGCTAGAACTTTCCTCCCAATCTTGCCAAGACAGAGTCAATTAACTTCCCTGGTGGCCACGAGTAGCCACGAAAGTAGACGGAGCTTCCCGGTGGACCCAGTCAGGCTGGGCTGTGGGCGGCTTCGACAGCAATCTAGCGTGGTCGTCTAGGGCATGTCACTTAACGTCGCACAACCTCGCCTTCCGAATTTCTAAAACGGAAATAATTTATTTTACCATGTTGATTCGACAATGAAAGAGCCTGTGGAGTTTTACTGTCCAGCCTTTCTGGGTGGGGCGGTCCAGCCCCCTGAGGGCGTTGGGGATATTTGCGGGGTCTTTGCTGTTTTCCCAGACACTGAGGTGGGTGCCCGGGATGCTGAGATCCGCAGTGCGCGGGACTGTCCCGCCTAACAGATGATCTCACAGCCCCACAACCTTGCAGTCTCCTCGGACATTCGTGTGTGCGAAAAAAAGTCCTTTTATAATTATCTGCGGCTAGAATCGAATTCCATTTTATATGGAAAAGTAAGGTATTGTTTCTGCACTGAATTTTCGGGGAATGCAACTACACGTATACCGAGGCTCGACTGCACTTTTTGTTGGCTCTGAGTGCGTAACCGCTCACCCTTTTGGAGCCTCCCGCCCTCTGGCCGCGTGCTCGGTGATGGAGACCCGACTCTGCGCGCCGCGGCGGGAACCGCTGCTGCTTTACTCCTCCGGGTGCGGCAGCGCCCCGCATCTTCATATCGAAATACAGCCTTTATTGCCCACTGCTTTCAGACTACAGATAGGGCGTGATGCTGGTCACCCCACCCTCGCACCCCCCAGTGGGCGAGCAGTGAAGTTGTTTCACGGGAATTTCATGCCAGAGCGGGGTCCGGGCGCTGCGCTCCAGGCAAGGGAAGCTGCGGACACCCGGGGGCCGGCCCTGAGCGCGGCCGAGGCGGAATCAGGGCTCGATGGTGGAAACCCCCGGGTTCAGGGGAACCCCTCTCTCCGGGACACCCCGAGGCTGTGGGCTCTCGGCCCTAGCCCGGCGCGCGACGAGGAGCGCGTTCCCATGGAGACCGACGCGGCCTGGAACGCCAGGTGGCTCCTCTCCCTTCCCGCCCCTCTCACGGGTCCCCGTCCCTTCCCCGGTGGCTCCCGGAAACCTGGGGGCAGCTTGCGGTCAGGACTAAGACTGAACAGCCCGCAGTGTAGCTGCTCCGCCCGGCCGGGGCGACAGTGATGTCCAAGCTGCCCAAACTCCGGAAGCCGCAGCGCCTCCCACCGTCGCGTCGAGGCCTCGGGGGCGGGGGGTGGGGGGAGCTGGAGGGGGCGGGAAGGCGCGGCCCAGAGCGGGGACGACTGTGCCGCGGAGCCCCCAAACACGACCAGCGCCAGTAGGTAGGAAACCTCATCCATAGGAGGAAGGAGAAAGGAATGGAAGGTTCAGTGCCCCTCAATTCTTGCCTGGTTATATGCCAAGGATAATATTGTAATCTATCATTGAAAATGGTTTCCGATCACCAGCTAATCCCATTAGAATCTCCTCAAATTTCATTGAAAGCAAAACCCTGAAAACCGTCGGACTCTCCAAAGGATTCGTATTCCAGTCAAGACTCATGCACTTTATCAATAACTATACATGATTTCAGTTCCTTGTTTGATGGCTTCAGAACGTTTACACCTGGAGCAGTGGTAAGATTTGAACGGGTAAGAGGCACACAGCACAGTATTTATGGAAGCTGAGTATTTGGAAATACCCTCAACTACCCATACCCGCCTTAACTCATGAAAAGTTAAGAGGGTGGTAAAGTAACTCTTGAAGAAGTGTGAAATCCTAATAAAGACCAGAGGTTGGCTAATAGTGATGTACCCACGGTGGGTTCCTAAATTTCACAAATGTTGCAGAGTAATGTAAGAGGTGAACTTTAGGGGAAACTGGGAGGATGTGGAAACGCTGTCATATCTTTGAACCTTTTCTGGAGATTTAGTGAATAATCACCCATTTGAAAGCAGCTTGGCGCTTCCCTATGGAGGCTCCACCTTCATCACTGTTCCGACACTCATCTCCAAGGTGCACCCACAGGGCACACTGAACCCCTTCCCGGGTACATTCACATTCTACCACGTTTAATGAGATTCCCTGGGGGCAGGTAATCACCCCTGAAATAGATTTAAATTCTGCATAACTCCACTCACTTAATGGGTCCTCCATGAATTTGGATCAAATGGCTGTGTTCAAAAGTAATGGAGTGAAAATGGCAAATCAAAAGTGGGACTCTGGATGCCTCCTGCGTGTTTTCCTTTCAAAGCATTTCCCTCGGCCTGTCCTCACACCATTTCTCTTACGATATCCATTACCTCACATTCAACATTTCATTAGGAGGTGTCTTGAAAATTCAAACCCAAAGAAATGAATGAAAGGTGGAAGTTCAAGAAACAGGGCAGAAAATGACTAGCAATTTTTAACCAAAGGGCCCGTCTTAAATAACATCTATTCCCAGTTCCTAATGTTGGCCATAAGGAACTGTAAGGATGTGTGCACATTTGATCCAAAATTGAGACAGCTGGAGTAACTGCCCATTTTATCTCTTTGCAGGATTTGTATGGCACTCTTCAGACAGAGCTCCAGGGATCCAGCTGTAATTGTTCTGCATGTATTTCAGTTCCATTTACAGTTTCTAAAGCAAATACTCTAAAATAGACTTTGCTTATATATAGCAAAAGGCTCTTAGAAATAATGTGGTTTATATAACATTTTCAGAGACATAGTACTTTGGGATCAGGCAGTTTTTTCTCTTTAAATTTGTAAAAAAAAAATTTAATTTGAAAGGAAAAAATAAGAACTCTTAGCCTGAGACAAGTATTTTTCATTTATGTGAATTCCTTTTTTGCCCCTTGCATATGTACATGTGGTTATAGTTATAACTATGTTGTACATATAATTCTGCATTCTACCCTTTGTATGCTTGGCCTATTTTACAACTACATTAACACAATGATTTTAGGTTTACTCAGGTAGGACTTTCATAAAATCTGAATATCCAACATGTTGCTCAATAATTTTTCCATAATTGGTCACCAAATTGGAGGTCACATCAACAGTTCAACTGAAGCAGTTGACAAAATCCTTTTCCCAGAAATAAAGCAGCTCTGACCCCGGGTAGCTCTGGTGCACAGGATTTGGCAACAAAGGCCCTGGGCTTCAATCTCACCCTTCTTTCCATCAGGTGTGAACCGAGCTTCCTGGGCCTGTTTCCTGAGTGGGCGATAGATGCTGCCGTGCATAGACCATGGAGCCACCAGCTGCTCTGGAAGGCAACTGCTTTCACCAAAGACTTATTAAACTATACACATAATTGTTGAATTACTTTTTAATTATAATTAAAGGGTAATAAACACACGAAAATATGGTATTTCTCCAACTAAAAGAATAAAAATCTAATCTGAAAAACAAACTAGCAACCAAAGAATGTGAGGCAAAATTTTAAAACCAAGATTTCTAGGGAAGTGTTATTGGCCTTAGAGGACTTCAACCCTAAGTAGACATGGTTTTGTGTCAGTGTAAATAAAGTGGGGGGTAGGGGGTGGTGCTAGACTGTGGGGTTTGTGTGTTAAAATGAAACCGTCGGGTCAAGTTCTAAAAAGATGTATGTATTCCATATATCAGCAGATGCTGGTTAACCATCCTGCTGCAGGTCACAGCGATTTCACCCTGATTCTTCACATTAGCGGTGGTCCCACACGTGTCCCGGGGAGCCTGAGCCTGCTTCTTCTTTAGGGAACTCTCCCCACCCCAGTAGGTTATCATAGTATCTATCAGGTACCCACACATGTGTGTGTGCTGTGAGGACACACAGCATCGGTCCCACAATGCTCCCTGGTCCCTGACACTCCCCAGGTCCACCCTGGCCCTTGGCCCTTCCCCTGCTCCTTCCCTCATGCAGCCTTAGCCCATCCCACCCCTCCTGTGGGACCTGCGGCCACGGCTCCTCTGCCAATACTGGAAGGGCTATATTTGAGGACAGCTGTCATTTGGGGAAGACCACGGAAAATGAAGTGCAGCTCACAACAGAAATGGATCTTTTTGAAAAGATGCATACATTATATGTTGTAATTAGATATATTTGAACCTTCCAACCTTTAGGAACTGTAAAAAAGAGCTACAGAGTAATAAGCAGAGACCATAACCCATGAAAAGAACATCAGGGGCAGCTGCTCTGCTCTGGGTCAGCACCTCGGGGGGCTGTGGGAACTCGGGCTCAAAGGGGTTAAGCATTTCTCAAGATCACCCAACTAGTAAGTGGTGCTAGTGTCTGAATCTTGGTTCTACCGAATTCCAAAGCCCAAAGCTCATACCCATTACGCCACCACACCTGTGCCCTTGAGTTCAAACCCTCACAAGACTTCTCGAGTTTTGTAAAGCCTGTGATACTATTCAGGGACAATTTTAATCTCCACAGCTTCCCCTCTTCGTTGTGTTTCCAAGGGAAAACATTCATCCTACAAACTAATTATGATCCAAGTATTAATGACTCATTTAAAAATCCAAGCAGTGTGATTGAGGCACATTTCCCGAGTGTTATCCATCAGTAGCTCCCTGCCAGCCAGCGTGCTGCTTCAGTTCTGACACCCAGTCACAGTTGTCGTCTTCTTCCTCAAAGTCTCTGGAGAAAAGAATTTGGACATTAAGCCTTCACATTAGGGGCACGGTGAGAATTTGTTGATGGAGTCAAAATAGAATACCACCATGACAATATTTAATTTTTTTGAAAAATGAGCTCCACAAGGAAATTGAGCAGAGAGAAAAATTATTAGTGATTTCAAAAAACACTTCTTTCATTGTTTCTGTAATTTTTTTCAATGGGAAACCTAGTATATTAAAAAAATAAATCTAAGCTGAAAGGTTATTGCACAGGGTAAGCAAAACATTCTGTAATACCCAATGCTCATCCCAGACAAAAGATCAAGGTGTAAATAATTCATTTATGGTAAAAGGTGACTTAACAAGACATTTTTATGGTGGTTAAGCCACACACCCACAGACGCCAACTAGAGTTTTCTGGGGACGTCACAACATACGTGTCCTCCTCCTCTAGACCAGGTTCAAGTCTCTCTGGATCCAAAATGACAGCATCGTGACCTCCATCGACATTGTCTGCTGCATCTGCTTCTTCAGCCAGGGGGCCTTTCAAGAGCCCTTCTGAACCTTCAGAGGAAGATTAACGGGAATCATGCAAATTTCAACAGTATTACTCATTTCATGGATGTTGGACAAGCATCCTCCAAAGCTTACTAGCTGACTGAGGACAATGCCATGTTCCCTCTTTCTTCTGCAGAGGCCTCCCCCACCACCCAGCATGATTCTGGCATAAAAACAGGCCCAGTAAACATCAGTATGTGGATTAAGTCCAAAAATGGCACTTTCTTCAAAAGAAGAAACTCAGAAAATCACAATAAAAACCCTCAAATATAGGAACCCATATTAAAGCACTAAAAGTTACATTTTACAGGTGATTTTTTTTCCTTTGAGCTTTTTATCCCCCAAATTGTCACAATGGAGGGGAATAAAATTAAGGAATACAAGAAAAAGCACAGATGCTATTTTAACAGTTTCCAAATAGTAACTAATTTCAGATGTTTGCTTACAAAATAACCTGACATAGAAATATAGGCTGAATATGGCTTTACAAAAATCAAACAAAAATAGAGCTATGATGTATTTTTGAAACAATTTTCCTAAAATGACAGACTGCATCACTGGACCAGAAATAAAACCCAGGGCCCATAATCACTAAATCATTAACCTTCCTTAACACCTTCCCCCCTACACATCAGCTTTTCCTCAGGGCTCCCTAGTGCTCTGCAAGCAGTTCCATCAGTGTATGTCCCACATAGCTCTGAAATTCTCTATTTGTGTGCTGGTCAACCCAGTATTGAATTCCTTCAGGGCAGGAAATGTGTTTTATTCTTTTTTATATTTCAACACAGCATCTATTAAGTACTCAATAAATGCTGATTGAATGAAAAATACAGGTTTAAACCTCTTAGAATAAATCAATAGAGACATGCCACAACATTATGTGCTCCTCTTGGTATAATTTATGTTAGACCTTAACCAAGCAAGGTGGGTTAGTAACTGAATTATCAAACTTATACTCATGTATACATACACATATGTACATGCTCATAATGCTGTCCCTTGCCCTGGACTGCTGGGGATAACATTACAAAAGGTTATTTTGTACAATTTTAGTGAAAATCTCTCTAGAAACAAGAAAATCAAGGCCTACTAGTTCACCTTTTTAAAGTCCTACTCAATAAGACAGAATTCTAGGATACAGCAAAAGAAATCTTGGCATGACTCAAAGTTTACAGTGATGAAGACTGAGTTGTAAAGCCACTAAAGCAATGGTGCATTTTCATGATAAAAATAGGCTGTTCTTCAGAGAAAGTCATTGGATGATTACTGAAACAAACCAATGAGCAAACAGACAATCACTCTATGGGAAATTTTAATTACAGCTCAAGACAGCCTAGAAAAGAGCCAAGAACACCTAGAAGTACCATGCTATGAGTTCTTTCATAATTTTACAGTCAAAGGGTTTCTGTGGTTACGTAACAGATGGGAACCACCTGGTTTGCATATTGTGTGTGTCGGAAACGCCAAGCTGAGATCGGCATTCCTAAGGATGTTCAACACGGCCTCAGGGCTCTCTTTGAGCCACTGCTTACGGGCATTATTTTCACTGTACTTTATGACAGAACCACCTGGTTGTGAAAAGATAAAGATAAAGGTTAGTGCCAAATTCATCACGTAATAAATGCTCCCCCTCAAACAAGATGTTAATAATGGGGGAAACTGGGTGTGTGCTGGGGGTGGTACAAGGGACTCTCTGTGCTGTTTGTTCAACTTCTCTGCAACCTAAACTGCTCTAAAAATAGTTTATTAAAAAATTAGTGCCAAACAAAATAAGATTATTTTCAGCACATATCCTCCATGTTCTATGTTAGGCGAAGTTAATTATATTTTACTCTCCACTATCTCGTCCGTTGGAGCAGTACTCTGATGTGTATTGCCTAATACCCTCCAGCGAGTGACAGTAAAAAACTCCCAAAACTCTAGCACATTAAATAACTATTAGAAAATGTGCTCTAACAAAACAATAGTATTCCATCCTACCACCAACCTCTGTCGTCCTCTGGGGTTAAACTGGAGGTGAGTATGGACGCTCTTTCCAAGGCATTAACAGCCGTAGCAGACGTGTTCTTCTCCCACCGTCGCCTGTGAGAACTTGGTGATTTGACTTTCCTTGGAAGAGCTGATTTATTGTCTGATTTTAACATATAAAAACAGGAATGCTAAGCATATTATTTCATTTATTCATGTATACGCACTCATATACCCTAATAATAATAATACTTTAGTATTTTCTTTTCTCTTTCCAACTCAGGTCTAGCAATAATGTTCTTTTAAGTCTAAATAGTAAAGAAAATGACAAAGAAATCTAAAATGAAAAGGAGAAAATAATCATTAATACATATGACACAATTTACAAGAATGAAGCCCCAAGTAGACTTACACACAGTTTGCCATACTTTTTAGGGTAGATAGCACAACAAATACTGCATTTTCTAGTGGTTCTTACTAATAAACATTAGTTTCTTTTTTTATGGATAAATAAAATATTCCTATAACATTAAATAAATTATTTGGATAAGCAAACAAAAATCTGCCTGACCACTTGCTATGATGCTTAAGATCAAGTCACATGAAAACTGGTATTCCTTCTATATTTCCCAATTCCCCAGCTATACAGTGATAAGAATTTGAATAACTTACCTTTTTCTTCTCTGTTGATTTTCCTCAATGCATTTTCAACTGAATTTTCATTAACGCTTTCTAAATCAGAAGAGCTATACTTTCTACCTTGTTCTTCCTCTTGCTTTAGAAGAGATTAAAAATACAGATTAAACAATGCTTGAACTACTAATAAAGGTAAACAAATATTCTGCAAGCTATTTTCATTTTAAATAAAAATCAATAAATTTTAGAAAACTGATAAAGTATATACATATATTAATAGCTGTATATATCATATATACAAACATTTTACATATGCATATTAATGCATACATATACCTATACACATTCATGCATATATGCACCATATACATATATTAATAGTCATAAAATGCATATATGTATATTAATAGCTATACATATAAATAGCCTTTAATATCAACCGTTGCATGAAGAGGATACATAAAATATGACAGATATCTGAGCAGTCCTTATCAAGGAAATGAGTCATGAAAAATTTCAATACAGTTTGCTGTATTGGGCTTTTCATGCTGAAATATAAAAATGAGATTATAAGGCCAAAATTTTCCCACTTAATACAGTATTTTTCCATAGTATCTGCGCTCTTGATGTTATGAGAACAGTCACAGGCTATCTAATATTTACTAAATCGGCATATAGTGTGAGAAGGAATAAATATCCTGTACCTAAAACAGTGGCTGGTGCAGAGGTTCTCAGTTATTTGTTGTCTGTATTGATTAACTGAACAGTAGGCTGTAGGCGGCACGTTGAGCTGTCTTATTTCTACACAGTGCTTCTCAGACTTCTCTCCCCAGACACCGAGGGCCCTCATAAATCCCTATCCACCTAACGGAGGTGATGCCCTGTAGCGGCAATTTGAAGATCCCCCCACAAGGACCCCTGCATCTTGGAGGGGCAGTGGTGAGGAGGGCTCCCTAACAACCGTCAGGAGATTCTGGGCTCCTCCCCACCCTGAGACCCGCTGCTCTCTGCGCTAAAGGGCTCCCTACCTCCCACCCTGCCTCACTCCAACCGCGCCACACCGGCCTGCACAGCGATCTCTTCTGCCTCAAGTCTCCTTTTACCCTACATCTATTTTACTATTTCTTTATTTTATTTACATATCCATACCCTCTTCGTTCTGTGCACACACACTGATGTGTCCACCACAAGTGGTACTGAAAGTCAGTGGTGACCCTGGGGGCAGGGGTCAACATTGTCTGCAAAGGGGCACAGGAAACCTTTAGGGTGATGGGAGAGTCTATATCCAATATCCTTCATTTTAGGGTGATGGGATGTCTATATCCCAATCGTGGTGGTGATTACATGACTGTATAAAATAATTGCCAAAATTCATCACTGTATGCTAAAAACAAATGGGTTTTTTTTGTATGACATTATACCTCAATAAATCTGAAGCAGGGTATTTTGCATTTGAAGTAATCTAATACTGTAATGTCATTCATTTGCAACCTCAGGCTCATTTAAAAAGTTTACAAGTTTGATTGCTAGTATATTCCATAAATAGAATAACTTGTTATCAGCATCTTTTCCTTTTTGAATTTAAATGTAGATTAAAATGTTGAAGAAAGAAAAACAATCCCCAATAGTACAATATTTCATGAGGTAGGTGTGAAAATGCCGGACATTGGGTCAGCTGCTACCCAGGGCGACTTTATCTCAGCTTTAGTGTGAAAATCGCTTCCCGGCCACCCAAGAGGACACGATGGTCAGGACTCAGATGCCAGGCTGCAAAATGCTGACTCGATTTGCGGGACAGCGGGGAGGGCTGTGGGTTGAACCGTGTCCTCCTATAAGATATGCTCGCCTAACCCCAGGACCTCCGGGCGTGACCCCACTGGAAGCAGCATCACTGCAGGTGGAAATGAGCCGAGTTAAGCTGAGGTTGCACTGGACTAGGGGCCCTGAGTACACTCTGCCCGGTGTCCTTCAAGGAAAGGAAGAGACATGAGACAGAAATCCCAGAGAGAAGGCCAGGTAAGGCAGAGGCAGCTGCAAGGCCAGGGTCCCCAAGGACTGCCAGGAGCCCCAGAATCTCGAGGAGGCGAGGAAAGATGCACCCCCAAACCTGCAAGAGAAACCTGACCCCTCGACAGCTGGGTTTCAAATTCCTAGTCTCCAGATCTGTGAGAAAAGAAATCCTGTTGTTTTAAGCCACCAGTTTGTGGTGATTTCTCACGGCAGCTGCAGGAAACTAAGACAGGGAGGCTCTAAAAGTTTTTGAACAGATAAAGGTCCAGATCCAAATAGTGACCTGAAGTGTTATCAGCTGGGGGTGCAGGACACCAGCTACCAATTCCTCTCAAGCCCCACTTTTAGCTTCGATGAAAGACAAGAAACTACCTGGAGGCACCAGATCATATTCTTCCAAATATCCCACAGCACACAGGGTTACAGGGCATCAGAAGACAGAGGTCTACTAAGTTTAACTTTAAAGCACTTACC
>PVKY010012226.1:0-11621 GCA_004027775.1 Bradypus variegatus | reverse complement strand
GTAGAAAGATGGGGATAAAAACTAAATGACAAATGGTATGGGATGGGGGATGGTTTGGGTGTTCTTTTTTCATTTTTAGTTTTTTGTTCTTGTTCTGATTCTTTCTGATGTGGGGAAAATGTTCAGAAATAGATTGTGGTGGTGAATGCATAACTAGATTATCATACTGTGAACGGCTCACTGTATACCATGGATGATTTTATGTTAATGTGATTGTGTTTGAATGAAACTGAATAAAAAATAAATAAATAAATCACTCAAAACATCAAAAAAAAAAAATAGACTGGAGTGATGAATGCATGACTACATGATGGTAATGTATACTGTGGATGATTGTATGATATGTGAATATATTTCAATAAAACTGAATTTAATTAAAAAAACACATAGATATTCTATAATTTAATACAATGTCTTAAAAGAATTCATTTAGATGAGTCAATATAAATTATCCAAATGGAAGCATAAAGGCAAAAAATAATATGAATACACACTTTTGAAGAGCACATGAAAGCTTCACTGAAACTGACAATATGCCAAGCCATAAAAAAATATGGATAAATTTCAAAGGATGGAAATCAAGAGAGTATTTTCTCCGATGGTTGGGATTAAATCCCCCAAAATAGCTAGAAATAAAATAACACATTTCAAAATAATCTATGAGTTAAAGAAAAAATATTTTAAAAATGTTTTAATGGAATGATGAAGAAAATACAGCTGTTAAGCTCCTTGAAGATAATGTAGGCATAATCTTGGTAGAGGCAAAGCTATGTTAGATAAGACTTTAAAAACACTAAAGAAAGAAAAAAGTTGAAAAAATGGCCTCGATCAAAGTTGTGAGCTTTGCACATCAAAAGATACTATTAATTACCTGAAACTACCAAACTCCAACCCAGCAGTCTGGACTCCTGAAGATGATTATATAATAATGTAGATTACAAGGGGTGATAGTGTGATTGTGAAAACCTTGTAGATCACACCCCCTTTATCTAGTGCATGGATGGATGAGTAGAAAGACAGGGATAAAAACTAAATGACAAATGGGATGGGATGGGGGGATGGTTTGGGTGTTCTTTTTTCATTTTTATTTTTTATTCTTGTTCTGATTCTTTCTGATGTAGGGAAAATGTTCAGAAATAGACTGGTGATGAACGCATAACTAGATGATCATACTGTGAACGGCTGACTGTATACCATGGATGATTGTATGTTACGTGAATGTGTTTGAATAAAACTGACTTAAAAAAAAAGATAATATTAATAATATGAAAAGGTAAGCAACAGACTGGGAGAGCATATATATGACAAAAGATTTTTAACCAGAATATATTAAAAATTCCTGCAAATAAATAATAAAAGGACAAATGAAGTACCTTCAATAAGTACTTGAAAAGGTGTTCAAAAGGATTAATCATCAGAGAATTATGTAAATTAAAAGCACAAGATCCAACAAAAACAGCTCAAGTTAAAGAGCAAATATTGTTGGGGATGTAGAGCAAGTGGCACTCTTGTACATTCCTGGTAGGAAATCTAAAATGGTACACTGTTTTAGTTTGCTAATGCTGTCAGAATGCAAAACACCAGAAATGGATTGGCTTTTATAAAAGGGGGTTTACTTGGTTACACAGTTACAGTCTTAAGGCCATAAAATGTCCAAGGCAACACATTAGCAATCAGGTACCTTCACTGGAAGATGGCCAATCGTGTCCGGAAAACCTCTGTTAGCTGGGACAGCACGTAGCTGGTGTCTGCCCCAAAGTTCTGGTTTCAAAATGACTTTCTCCCAGGACGTTCCTCCCTAGGCTGCAGTTCCTCAAAAATGTCACTCTTAGTTGCACTTGGGGTATTTGACCTCTCTTAGCTTCTCTGGAGCAAAAGTCTGCTTTCAACAGCTGTCTTCAAACTGTCTCTCATCTGCAGCTCCTGTGTTTTCTTCCAAGTGTTCCTCTTGGCTGTAGCGCCTCTTCAAAAGTTCACTCTCAGCTACACTGACTTCCTTCTGTTTTTCAGCTCATTTATATGGCCCCAGTGATTGAATTTAGACCCACCCTGAATGGGTAGGTTTATACCTCCATGGGAACTATCCAATCAGAGTCATCACCCACAGTTGGGTGGGGCACATCTCCATGGAAACACTCAAAGAATTCCAATCTAATCAGCACTAAAATGTCTGCCCCACAAGATTGCATCAAAGAATATGGCTTTTTCTGGGGGACATAACACATTCAAACTGGCACATACACCATTTTGGAAGATTGTTTCTTATAAAGTTCACCATACACAAAGTCTATGACCTATATTTTTACTCCTGCTTGTTTACCCAAGAGAATGAAAACATTTCCACAAAAAAGTTAAAGAATGGCATAGTAAATTGGAAACTGCCCCAAACTGGAAACAACTCAAATGTTTGACAACAGTTGAATGGATAAATAAACTGTGATATATTCGTGAAACAGAATAAACAGTACTCTTTGATAAAAAGAAATAAACTACTGTTACTCGCAGCATGGATGAATCTGATAC
This sequence comes from Bradypus variegatus, assembly GCA_004027775.1. Taxonomy (NCBI): domain Eukaryota; kingdom Metazoa; phylum Chordata; class Mammalia; order Pilosa; family Bradypodidae; genus Bradypus; species Bradypus variegatus. The sequence continues at coordinate 9,098 of PVKY010012226.1, read as the reverse complement.
CCTCTAGACTGTGTAAAGCCAGATGCCAAGATGCCAAAACAGTGCAAAGTTCCAAAACAGAAGAGTTACTGCTTCTTGTGGGATGGGAAATGACTGGAAAGGAGTACAAGGGAATTTTCTGGAGTGATGAAAATGTTCTATATCTTTAGGGACTGGAGGTTATTGCATGGGCATATACATCTGTCAAAAATCATTAAACTGTCCACTTAAAAAATCTTTCCATTTCATCGTTTTTTGCCTCAGGACATATATTGTTTTTGAAAAACTTAATTCAATTACTAAAAATGAAGGTATATTTGATTTTCCTCCTTTGAGATGTTCTTAGGTTTACAGGGCCAATTCAATTTAAAATACAAGTCCTGGGAAACCCTGGATTCACACCTCTCATTTTTCATAAATGATAAAATTGAGATTCAGAGAGGTGCATTTAACCACTTATGTCATAAGCCCAAATGAAACTAAAATCCAGGCTTTTTGACTTCTAGTGCATTCTCATCCACCACCCCCAAGACTGCAAACTGATGGTCCAGAGGCTGAATTCAGCCCATAGACATGTTTTGTTTGGCCTACACAGTTCACCACAACACCCTCCTTACTGTCCCTGTTCCCCCAATCCTGAAGGCCATGTCACTTTACTCATTTCACCATTTATTATAAGAGTTTAAATGAGTGAATCTGCATTTGTAAGGCTTTACAAACCATGATGCTTTTAAAGGACTGACCACAGAAAAACTAAAAACTAGAAAAGCCCCCTACATAAACTATTCTCTTGTTTTCATTTCAAAATATTAGATAACTAAGTCAAATGCTAACAAGACCGTACTTATATTTATACACCAATAGAACCATACAAAAAAAATTACTTTACTGCTTCTGATCACACTGTGTCATTTTTTTAAAAGCAATTATTCTAGCTACAAATTACTAACCAATCCAAACACATCCACTAGCTATCTTGCATTTATCTACTGATTTATTCACTCAGTAACTCTGAGGGTGGTGCTAAAGAGATACTTATTTACACACACCTACCCACAAACTCAAATTAAATATAAAAACTATAAAGTGCAAAACGGTGCACACCCAAAAGACAGACAACCGAGACTCATTCCTCTGTGACTAGAAAGGAGCTATCAGGAAGGAAGAAAAAAGCATAAGAGCATCTGGCTGCATAATGCTGGGAAGGACAATATGAGGTAATCTGAGAAAATGACCACAGGACATGACTAAATGATCAGATTATCCAAATCAAAGGCTTTCTTTTCTGATTTAAAATAAAATGTATGTTTTTAAAGGATCATGTTAAAGAAAAGTCCCTTCTTCATGGCTCACCAGTGACGTGTTGATAACGAGTACGTCCCAGCATCGAATGCATGGCATGTCCCATTTCATGGAAAAGGTTTTCCATCATTCCAGGAGTTAATAAAGTCGGTGCATTCCTTAATGAATGGGGAAGATTCAGCATAAGGACTACAACGGGGAGCTGATAGTCTCCATTTTCCTTTACTCTGCCTCCGCGGATTGTAAAATGGCAATCCTTTAAGAATCAGAAAGCATAATAGGAGAAGAAAGCTTTAGGTGGTGATCTCAAGGATAAAATAATTAAAATGAATACAAAACTATACCATAATACGTCAGTTCAAATTTTAACTGAATTCTATTCTCATTCTATTTAGTCATAGACACTTTTCCCAACACATTTTATTTTGCTAAAATTTTGATGTTTTACAACATCAAGAATAATACATTGACATCTGCTAATGCTAATGATTAATGCATTCATTTGTTCAAAAAACATGTATTGAGCTGTGCTGGATGCTGGAAACGCAGTCAACAAGTGCTTAGATCTATGCCCTCAGGAAGCACACAATTAAGTGAGAAGGGGAGACATCTGGCTGTTGGGTGAAGTGACAATAATATTATTCAGCTGGCTGTTGGGTGAAGTGACAATAATATTATTCAGCTTCTTCCACGTGTTAGGTAGTGAACTAGGAAGCACTTTCTCATGTCTATTGCCTTTACCATTGGCAAATGATGGCTCCAAATTTTCACAAAGCAAAGAATCTGGGGTTTATTTTTTTTTTGGTTTTTCTTTGTTTTGATTGACAACATGATTTTTGTTTTGGCATTTGGTTCTCAGTAATAGCATCCAAACGTGTTCTGTTCTTGTAGCCTGCCACAGGACTGCACTGGGTCAAGGGTGTATGCTGCTGGCGTCTCCCCTGTTAAGGGAGGAGGAGCTGTTGGTGAGAACTGGACTTGCAGCCAGGTGGAGGGCTGCAGGAAGTGCCTTGGCTGGGGGGATGGGGGTGGGGGTTGGTGATCTCAGGTGGTCTGCAAACACACAGGTAGAATCTCTTGCTCCTAGCCCACAAAAACAAGATTGCTGGTAGAGCCAGTGGTTGCAGCTCCAGGAGAGTAGAGGAAAGGCTGGGATGCTACATTCTTGCGGGCTTCACAGGCACATGTTATTGCAGCTCAGCAGGGGAGATGGTCTGGGTTAGGTTCAGACAGGCTGGTCCCATTGGGTCCAAAGGAGTCCAAGAACGCTCCCAGGGCCACAGTGCCTGGGCGAAGCCGATTTGGAAGGCCTGAGCATAGGTCAATAGCACTCTTGGGAAGCCAGATCTCAGGGGATCCACAATCATGTCACCTCTTCAACTCCCCAAGGGGCCCAGGTGTTCTCTCCTGACAGCAAACGGGCTGAGGGTATGACACCAGGGAGGCCCTGGCTGCCTGGGAGGTACGAGGACTCACAAATGTCAGCATTCGTTATTGCCATCATTAACGTGACCCAGATAAAAGAGTGATGCAGATTCATGTGATTATTTCCATAAACTTGTTAATTTTAAATTCTACCCTAATATCAAATTTATGTAGTTAGGAGCTAGCACTAGTAACTATTATTATGGAACTACAATTATGAGATATAGCTATAAAGTTCACATAAATAAAAATTAACTGCTGATTACTTCTAGGGAGACTACTTGTAGATAAAGAATCACCTGATGTGGTTTATCCGCTCGCTGAAAAAAGTCACAATAGATGTATCCCAACAATCCTTCAGTTTCATGAACCACAGCCTAGGAATAACATTTTAAATTTGTTGGTGAATAAGGTTATCAGAAACTCTAAAAATAATGTTAAAAACATCTTTAAGACAAGAAACTGATATAAAACATCCATAGCTGTAGTAAAAGATATTTTATTATATTATCTCTATATTTTCTCTAAGAGAGACTCTATTTACTCCACATCCTCTTTTGTTCCAATGGTTTTCTTTCCAATGGTTTGGGAATTCCATCTCCAGGACAGGAAATCCTCCCAGTAGGTTCTTTGTCCTGACTGCCACTCCTCTGCAAATCCTCAAAACATGCTATACCCAAACCTTCCCTCTCCCACCCAGAAAGAATTGGGAAAAAGCACTGGCTAGACAATTTGGGAGGCTCCTAATTCTTTTTCCTTCAAATGACAAGATGTAATGGTATATGCCCATCGTACTTGGAAACAACAAAATGTAGCTTCCAGCTTCAGATGAAAATCAGTAATATTCTGCCCATCTCCACAGGAGTCTAGAAGTGGGGCACAGCTTACAGGAAAGATTCATCACTGTCCTCCCTCTTGTCTTTTTTTTTTCTATGTCAGAGCTTGATGATGCTGCTGAAGGTAATACCAATTTTACACTTTAAAAATGTTGCAAGAATATGTTCATTCATTCAACAAACATTTACTGAGCAACTACTCTGTGCTAGGAACTGTTCAGGATATTTGGGATACGGCAGCAAACAAAACTGGCAAACCACTGTCCCAGCAGTGGGACTTAACGTTCCATAGCTAGGGTGGAACTTCTACAGCACTTGCATTTTGTCCTTTCATCCTTCTATTATTGATTCTGCTATTCAGTGTATCTCTGCATTTGATCAACCTCTTCATTTTTGGATGTAAATATTATATACATAGATATTTAGGTCATCAAATACAGTGGTGAAATGCCCTCCCATTCTAATTATCCTTTCAATTCTACTCCAATTCTACATCCACAAAATGTAGTGAAGAAACATCAAGATAGCTCATGGTTCTTGAAACATAATGACAGTGGCACAATGTGGTAAACTCCCGTGCAAAAACAAATGAATTATACAAAGTCTTAGTGGTAAACTGATGGATCAACAAATCCTCAAGAACCTTATTGAGGAAAAAATAACAATACTCACACCTCAAATAAAGTAGGCCTTAATAGGAGAAGGTTGGGTTCTAGGCTTGAAGTTGTTGTCAACTAAGCCAAATAACTCAGAACACAAGAAATACTTTAATATATGATGCAAAAATAAGTCCCTACCACAAGGGAAGGGGATTTTTAGAAAGAGAGGAAAAGTGACTAACACAATGGATTTTGGAATTATCCAAAAGGAACACTAAGCACCCAAGGAATATAAAAGGTAATGGCAAATTTTCTTATAACTAGAATTCATAAACATATGAAGATACACATGTGAAGATTCAGCCTTCTATCAAGTTCCTAATTTTTTTTTCAAAGAACTAACTCTGCTATTAGACATTTATATTAATTTAAGGCAACAAGCAATTTTAAAGAAAACTGTTTATTTAGTGTCCTAAAATCCAAAGCGCCAATTTGGATTCTTCATCACTCTGAAATAAGGTGGGGCACACTCCATCAGGGCAAAGCTCACTCAGGGATAGAAATGCTGTTAAGTCAATCACCAAGCACAAAGCTAAAGCAATACTCCTCACACTTGTTGGGAGAGCTTACCAGTTTTCGAACATCTTCACTCCACACCTCTCCTTTTTTAGGCTGCTCTGCATACAATGAAATCCCAAAGAGCTGGTTAAACAAAATATTCAGACCTTCCATGCACGCTCCAAGGGAGAAAAAGGGGCAATATAAACTGGGCTCAATATTATACCTAAGAGAAGGGAAAGAGGTTCAGTAGCATTTTTGTTTACTTCAATTAAGGTAAATTCGGTTAACTTTTCATTTAATATTTAGGATCCCAGTAGCCAAAGAAAGGATTCGAAACACAGAAGAGTATTTCTATCTTTGGAAGGATGTTCAGTCCTGGTTTTCTTCAGAAGAAAGGCAGTCTCGTTATTCTGAGTAATTGAGGCAGACAGATAGTCCCCTAAACTCGATCCTACTCGGGTTATGCACCGTTTCAGTTAACTTAATTAAGTAGCCAATCCTGATTAACCACACTGTACATAATCCTTTATGCCTACTAATATAAAATATAATAAAATATGACCTGTTCTAGCTGTTATGGTAAACCTCACTTTATAAAATGTGCTTCAGTGCAGAAAATTGTGCCTCATATCACATAAATATTAAACAAATAAAAACCTTGAGGCACACTGAATTTAAAGTTATCATCTGCTAAAATATTTGTTAATGCAAGAAAATGTCTGAAAAGAAACAATCAGATCTTAATTTATCTTATTGTTATTATCAATTTATCTTATATATTAATTTACATATCTCAAATTGTTACACCAACATACTGGTAAAAGTTAATTATTCTTCATTCAAAAATAATTTTTATAACCCATAGATTACAACATACTCCAAAGCATATCCAGGATATTTGATTTGAATGTTCATTTTTGAGACATTAAGTAAGACCAAAATTATAACCAGAGCCAAAAACAATGGCTCTAGTAGAAGAACAGTAGGTGCCTTCATATTTCCATTTCCTAGGATTAACAAAATATATACAGACTTAAGATATAAAATATATACCAACATGCTTATCATTAATTAAGTGATTGAATTTGCAGGGTAAGCAGATATTGAGCCTACACTGTGCAACTGAGATTTCAGCTATAGAATTCCAGGAATTTACAACTTAATTTCTGATTCATTTTTTATAAAAACAGAATCTCAGTGATGAATAAGACATTTGGGGCACAGTGTCCTAACTCACGCATGCATCCGTTTATGTATGTGGTAGTCAGCAAACCTGCCAGCCAGAGGAAGGAGATGGAAAACAAGTCCTTGTCACCAAGGAACTCATAGCGGGAGGCAGGGAAGCGGACAGGCGGCCTGGGGGCTCCACAGCGTGGGGCCACGGGCAAGAGGCTGAAGGAGTGAATGAACTGACCCTGCCTAGCGGAAGCCAGGGAGGCTGAGAGCTTCCCTGTGGAGTGAGGTCAGCGGGGGAGGCTTCACAGGAAGGGAAGAAGAAAGAACAGGAGTCTGCAGGGTTGGAAGGGCGGAGGTGTGGACGAAAGGAACACCATGAGGGAATTCTGGGCAGAAGCAACAATGTGACGAAAGTATGATGGCACGAAAGGGCCTGGTGACTTCTAGAAACCAAGGGTGGGGAAACACAACAGCAGTAATGAGGCTGGGGATCAGTGAAGAGAAGTCTGGACAAGGAGACAGAGCCACAGAAGAGAAGGCTGAGGACAGTGGGCCTTATTTTGTAGGCCAGAGGTCTTTCAGCTTTTTGATCATCCACCAACTTCATCAATAAAATAGTTGTGGAGGGTACAACCTTCAAATAAGTATATTTATATATTTGCAAATTGTATGAATGTGCTGCTGTCCCTCTACATTATGAAACAAACAAAAGAGAAATCTTAAAGGTTGAGATAAAGAAAAATAAATACAAGGAGATGCTTCACCATTTTACTTCCACCCCCTTGGTGAGTGCCTTAGAGATAGAGACCCCTACGAGGCCACAGGAACTGGCTGGGCCAGGAGGGACAGATGAATAGAGGAGCCAGTTCCAAAAAGTGATGTTGGGGTGGGGCAAACTAGGACTCCAGAGAGAGTGACCGCCTGCGGGGCCCACGGGGTGTCCTGCAGTCACCGTCATCACTTGTCGAGCCCATGGGATGTGCCGCGCACCCAGGCACCTCTCCCTCTGCCCTGTCTGCCTCTGTGTACCCCACTTGGATGCGACTTTGGGTAGGAAGGAAGTGCCTTGTTACTAGGCTGGGACAGCTTTAAGATGGTATGTGAGCAGTAGTCTTGAAGTGTACAGTATGGGGAAGGAGATCCTCTATCTGCTAAAGAGCCCCAGGTTGGAACCAGACGCTCAGGTCTGAATCCTGACTCCACCGTGGAGTCACCAGGAAATAATTCTCTTCACTGTGCTGCAGTTCCACCATCTGTAAAAACAGGGTAGTAACTATTGCCTTCCCCACGTGGTGGCTGTAACGTTTAAGTGAGGTAATAAAGAGAAAGGTCTTAGGAAAGTGCACACAGTGAGCACTCAATAATTATCAGATGTGATGAGGAAGAAGAGGAAGAGGGGGAGGAGGAGCCAGGTAGCCAAGGGGAGGAATGTAATACCAGTTATTGTTTATTCTGCCCAGCCCTATTGCACCTTCTGTTGAGGAAAGAACCAAAATTTCCAGGGGTTCAAGTGGCTCTGCCCACATGTACAACCCTCCAGTTTCAGGCACACACACGAGGCCTGGGCCTCGGCAGTCTGAGGCCTCTTCTACACCCAGATCCAACCTTTTCTCATCTCCATCCCTGGACCTTCTAGGTACATGAGTCTATCCCTTCTCTCTTTGCTTAAGTTAGTTTGACTTGCGTTTCTATAAATGGAAACTGAAGTGGCCCTAAATAATATATTAGCCACCTTCTGAGTTTAATAGCTTTAAAAAAAATTCCTTTTTAGGTGATATGGCACAGATGTTCACATTAGAATGCGAGTCTTAAGAACCATTGGTACAAGAATGCAACTCTTTAAGAGTTGGTGCCAATCTGTCTCACTAGTGCTCAGAAAATATTTTTGAGTAAATGAAAGAATATCAAAACAAAACCCTGCTTTATGAAAAAGAAATAATTCACCTATCAGTTATAATATGAAATCACACCAGACTGATCTCAAAGAATAAAATCACAGGCCACATTCAAACCACACACAGAACAGGAAGAGAAATAAAAATTAATCCCACAGTGACAGTGTGATTGTGAAAACCTTACAGATCATGCTCCCTTCATTCAGTATATGGATGGATGAACAGAACAATGGAGACAAAAACTAAATGAAAAATAGGGTGGGATGGGGGGGATGATTTGGGTGTTCTTCTACTTTTACTTTTTATTATTATTTTTATTCTTTCTGGTGTAAGGAAAACATTCAAAAATAGACCAGGGTGATGAATGCACAACTATATGATGGTACTGTGAACAGCTGACTGTACACCATGGATAACTGTATGGTATGTGAATATATCTCAATAAAACTAACTAAAAAAAAATTAACCCCATAGTGCTCTAACTAAAGAATTTGGCTATTTTGCTTTTTGTTCCCAAATAATAAAAATCAGTACAAAAATAAAGGAGAATAAAGTTTTATTTCTTAAAATTAAACTCTTTTTACAGTAAAATAACCATATAACTTATTTGATTATTTTTATAGAAAAGGAACATAAATAGTAAAACTAACCACTATATAGCCTATTTTATTAAACCATAACCCAAAAATATTTACTGATTTACCTAATGCCCATGACACCCACATGCGGTACCCAAGCAAAATTCAAAAACAATTTAGCTTAGGGAAAAAAAATTTCAGTATAGAACATAATTTGATATAATATCCTATGCAGAACTTCAATTTTGTTTATGTTAAATGAACGTATAATGAATGCTGAAGAGCAAGTTGTATTAATTGGAACAAAAACAAATGTATTACAAAAGTAATAGACTCTCTGTAAAAACAAGAAAAAACAAAAAACCCCCACTCAAATAATAATAAAAAAAGGCAAAAAGTATACTGACATACTGTCCCATTCCCCTGGCTGGCCATTCCTACCTCCCAGAGAGAAATACTGTTAACATTTCTTTTTTTTTTATTTAATTCATTTTATTGAGATATATCCACATACCATGCAGTCATACAAAACAAAGTGTACATTCGATTGTTCACAGTACTATTACATAGTTGTGCATTCATTGCCAAAATCAATCTCTGACCCCTTCATTACCACACACACAAAAATAATAATAAGAATAATTAAAGTGAAAAAGAGCAATCAAAGTCAAAAAGAACACTGGTGCCTTTGCTTGTTTGTTTGTTTGGTTTTTTTCCTTTCCCCATTTTTCTACTCATCCATCCATT
>PVKY010012225.1:0-11619 GCA_004027775.1 Bradypus variegatus | reverse complement strand
GCTGTCTCTCCTCCGGTTTTGTTGGTCTCCCCTCCACATACTGTGGGGACCCTCTGTGGCTGGTCACCCGCGAACTGCAGTCCCTGGTGTCCTCCGGCCCCTTTCTAGTTACTCTGATGGAGGAGAAGGAGAAGCCTGTTCAACCTCACCTACTCCGTCATCTTCCTGGAAGTCTAAACCCATTTTATTTTGAATTGGCTATAAGGTCAGTATAAAAACTAATTTTATTTTGGTAAGTTAGCAATAAATATTGGGAAATTGAAGTTAAAATTCCATTTATAATAGTCAGTAACATCAAATACTGAAGCATAGCAATAACAAAGAATGTGCAAGATCTCCACAATGAAATCTACAAAACATTACTGCGAGAAATTAAAGAAGACAAATAAATGGGAGATATACAATGTAAAAGGACTGGAAGTTTCAGTATTTTTAAGGTGTTAATTTTCACCAAATTTATTTATAGATAGACAATTCTGATAAAAATCCCAGCAGGTTTTTTTTTTTTTTTTTTCCTGAGTGGGTAGGTAAATTGACAGGTCTATTCTAAAATTGATGTGAAAACACTAAGGACCTAAACATGTGAAGACAATCTGAAAGAAGAACAAAGTTGGTGGGCAAACATGACCATATTTCAAGACTTACAATAGAGGTAAAATAATTAAATCAGTAGTGTTGGTACAAGGAGATGCACATAGATCAATGAAATAGAATGGAGAGTCTAAAAACAGATCCACATATAGATGGCCCCTTGATTTACAACAAAGGCACTTTTACAGGCAGTGGGTAAAGAATGGTCTTTTCCATAAAAGTTCTGGAACATCTAGATATCTATGGAAAAAATAAACTTTGACCTACCTCATATCATACATAAATAGTACATAGACCAAAATGTGAAAAGTAAAACAAAAGGGCTCCCAGAAGGAAGTGTAAGAGAATAGGGCCTGACCTTGAGTTGGATAAAAATTTCTTAAGCAGTACACAAAAAAGGCTAATAATAAAAAAATGATAAATTGTATTTCATTAACATTGAGATTAAGAACATATGCCCCAAACTGGGTGGGGCTGGGGGTGGGGGTCAGGGAGTTATTAATACTACGTATGTCCAATAAAAGACTTATATTTAAGATAAATGAAGAGTGGCTACAGATCAGTAAGAAAAGGGCAAAGAACCCAATAAATAGACGAGAAGACTTGAAATGGTACTTCACAAAAGGATATCCAAATGGCTAATAAACATATGAAAAGTTGCAGAATACCATTAGTCCACAAGGAAATGCAAATTAAAACTACACTGAAATATCACTACACTATCACAAGAATGATTAAAATAAAAAACACTGACAATGACCAGTTATGGCAAAGAATATATGAATTCTCATATATTGCAGGCAGGACTGTAAATTGGCACAACCACTTTGGAAAACTGTTTGGTAGTTTATTAAAGCAAAATATATACACACCCTGTGACCCAGCAATTCTGCTCTTAATTATCTACTCAAAAGAAAACACATATGTCCACCAAATACTCATAGCAGCTTTATTTATAATAGATAAAAACTGGAAACAACCTAATGTCCATCCACAGGAGAAGGAGTAAATATGATACATTCAGGCAATGGAGTACTATGCAGCAATAAAAAGGAATGAAATGTATGAAATGAATGACTCTCACAGACATTCTTTTGAGTAAAATAAACTATACATAAAAGAATACATACTCTATAATTCCATCTATATATAGTTCAAGAACAGGTAATATTAATTGATGATGAAAGAGGTCAGAATAGTGGTTGTATCTGGTGGGTGGGTATGGTGAGTGGTTATTGCCTGGGAAGGAGGAAAAAGGAACTTCTGGATGCCAGTACTTTTCTATATCTTAATCTTATATATTATAATCTTAATATTATATATATTATATATCATATTATATTATATATTAATTTATCTGTATAGTTCAGCTTGGTGTCCTTTACTGAATGCATGCTATACTTCAATAGGAAAGTAAAACCAAAAGATTTAATACAAGTTAAGTACTTAAATTGTGTCCATTGCATAGTAAGCTCTTAGTAAAAGATATTTTTACTGTTATATCTCTTCTTTTCTTCCTCAACATTGATCCCCTTTTCTTTAAATGCATTTCTGAAGTAAAAATCTTAGGAAGTTTTACTCTTCTACAAGTCTGAGCAGAGAGGTTGCCTCCCCTGAACGCATTCCTTCACTCTCTCCAGTTGTTAGGGACCCCCCTTTCAGGGTTCCCAGTATTTATTAATTAAATATTTATTGAGCAGATACTATGTCCTGTCTGCTATTAATACATACAGCAGGCAAGAGAGACATGCTTTTCTGTGACTCACGTTTTAGTGAGGTAGACAGACATTTGACAACTCACTTTAGTAACATGCTAGGTGCCATGGTAGAGAAAGTAATGGCAGCTCTAGCCACACAGAGCAGGAAGAACTAATTTATTTGAAATGAGGGGAGACTTCAAGTGATGGCTCAACTGAGAACCGGCAGGTGTTAGGAAAGGGTAGGGGACTGGGGAAGAGGAGGACAGAAGGAACTGTATGTGCAAAGACCTGGAGGTAAGAGATGAGGCATGCCCAAGGAGTTAAAAGTTTGGAATGGCTCAAGGACAGGGGGCAAGAGGAGGGTGGGGAGTTAAGGCTGTGGGCTCAGCAGGAACTTACTCTTCAATTGCTAAACGAGATGTGTTAAAGAGTTTGGGCTTTTCTAAAGACATTAAGAAGCCAATCCATGGTTTTAGGCAGGAAGGAATCAAGGTCAGATTTACACTTGAAGAAACGACCCTAGGAGCCTGGGAAATTAGGAAGCTTCTGTGGTGATCCAGGCCAAAGATGGTGAAGTCCTGGACCAGGGAAGAGACAGAGCAGCTGGAGAGCAGTGCCTGAACCTAGAGACAGTGACGAGGTGGAACAGAGGGCCATGTGATGGCCCAGATGTGCTGGATGGGGAAGAGGGAAGTCTTCCAGGACATGCTTCCATTTCAGCACTGTTAGGACAGGAATGTAGTTCCATGTCCTAGAGGTGGCTGACATCATGAGGCATTCGGTTTTCCCTACCAATTTCTAGTATCATTTCATTTCTCCTCATTTCCTCCTAGAAGGAGCCTTATGCTCTAAAAAAAAAAAAAGAGCTTTATGCACGCCAGTGCAGTCTGTGAGCCTAGGCACTTTAATTTGCTAAACTTCAAGTACAAGGATATTCCTTTTGTGGGTGGAGTCTGGCGGGAGGGTTTGGAGGAGGGAGGCAGGGGTGGAGGGCTTTATTTACTGTGTCAAGTGCTCCAAGTCTCCCTTCTCTCCACTCCCCACCCCAGTTTAGCGATTGAAATACATCCATTATCTTTAAGCTGCTTTGGGGCTGGGATTATCAGAGGATTCCCCTTCCCAGGAATTTGAGTCCTGTCCTCTGAGCTGTCCTAGTTTGGAGTTGGTGTAAAGGGGTTTGGAGTTGATAGCGCCCTCTCGCTCCAGGCAGGGTGGGGAAAGCGAGAGGAAACTAGAGAGGAATAAGAAGTTCAACATCCATTTGTCTGCAGATCCAGAGAGCCTGGGGTCCCGTTGGGTCCCTTTTCCGCCGAGCTATGCCAAATACCCCGCCTTGAATCGGAGTGGGGTTTAGAAGCAAACAGTTGCCTGCAGTAGATACCTTTAAAGCCCGGATCCGATCCCGCTGAGCAGAGGACTCAAGCGCCTCAGGTCCTCGGTGCTCGGCGGGGCGGCGGCGCACTGCGCGCTGCGCCTGGGCGGGCGGCTGCCGCGGCGTGGGCGCGGTGATGCAGGTGTGACACCGGCCGGCTCCTGCCTCCGCGGGCATCGCCCAGAGCCGCGTTAGCCGGACCTGCCGGCGGGGCTGCCAGGGCGGACGCTGCTCCTCCTGCACCGTAGGCGGCCGCCCGCAGATTTCCCACCCAGGTAGGGAACGGCTTTACTCTCGGATGCGTGCAGACCCAGTAGGGGCACCGACCTCACGCGCGCGCCCGCGGGCTCCCAGGCTCTCGTTCCCGGGCTCAAATATATACGCTGAAACAAACGAACAAACCGAAGCCTTGGTATCGCTGAGTTTTGCTTTTCGTAAAACACAGGAAACACAAGGGAGACTCTCGGAAAGCGAACCCAGGAAAACAAGGACTTGCTGGCTGCCCGGGGCTGCGCGCTTCTTTCTTTGAAGGTGGCGTCTCCAAGGGCTGTTTTTAAACCCTGTTTGAACTATGAGCGCCATATAGAGTTTTACAACTTAGGGTCTGACATTCATAGCTCTGTTTTGACAAGCTAGGAAGCTTTTAGTTTCAATTCTATTCCTTTTAGATGGATTTTGTTGTTTGTTCTTGAACGAATTAAAAGCATGCTTAGAGTGTGTGGCTCTGGATGTTGGGGGTTTGAGAATGTGTGTTTCTGTATGTGGAGGCGCCCTCCGAGGGTGTGGGGCCCGTTTCTTAGGGGCACAGAGAGGATTTGCTTATCGTTGGGTTTTAGCGCAAGGAAAAGAACATGATTTGTTCTGCAGGGATGGGTGAGCAAATGCGTTTAACCAGGGAGGAGCGAGGCACTGCTGTTTCTACCGCAGATGAGTGTTAAATGTCTCTGCTGTCCAGGGTTCAAGCTGGGCTGCTGAAATACGATCCTTTATCCAGAAAGCACAGATGCGAAGTAGCTGCGTTAAAAGGTAACCTAACATTGACGTCTTTGGCTCTGAGAAGCAGCCTGGGTGGTGTGGTGTGGGGTGGGGCACTGGGGTATGCCTGCTTGTCTTCTGAGCTCTTCTGGAGGTGAATGTGGGTGGCTGTGGGCTCAGGGAGTGGCAGGTGAAGGGAAGAGAGGTGTGTGTGTAAGGGGGAGAGGGCAGTATTATATAGTTGGCTCAGGGATCAATTCTGGTCTCCACTCGTCTCTTCTGTTTCTTCTTTCTGCCCTTTTCAGAAGAGGTGACCTGCCCAGCTTGCTCCGGTCAATGCTGTAGATACGGTACAGGCTCATTATGCATCTTTCTTGAGTCAGCAAATACTCACTGAGTTCCTAATATGTGCCAGAGGCAGGATTAATCCTTGGGGATGCAGAGATGAAAACAAAGTCCCTGCTTCTTGGAAGCTCACACCTGGTGGGGGAGAAACACCTGTAATAGGAGGTGTGGTAAGTTCAATGATGGAGGTATGAGAAAGAGTGGTAGGCGCAGAAAGGAGGAAGGAACTGATTGTGACAGTGATTATTTTAAAAATGAAGCCCTTCTACATTAGATATTACATGGATTTCATCAGGACTGGATCCCCCCGGGCTGCTTGGTCTGTGAGTGGGCAACATTGCTCTCCCAGTGCCACCACCATCACTGCCACCAGCTGGATAGAGCTTCACAAGTCAGAGCAGAGCTGGCATTTGCAGTACGTGACTGGCCCCAGTAGGCACGGGCTTACACCAACAGAGGAGCATGTCTAATGGCTTTTTTTTTTTAAATAGTTGTTTTATAAGATGGATTTTCTAGATACTAGGAAGTTTGGAAGCAGCATTCACAAAAGCAGGGACTCTGGAGAATTCTGAGGATGCTTCAGAGCATATGAACTTCTGCCTCCTTCCCTCTGGGCCCCTGACCTGTCTGTGCTTGTCCCAGTACAGTTTAGAAAGAAAGCACTGACCTTGATTATCTCTAAATGGGTAGAAAAAAGGAAAGCTGTTAAAACCAATCTGCTCTGGGAGATGAAAATCCAATCTCAAGGATGTTTGTTTCTTCCTGGAAATGGTTGTGGTGGGTGATGAAAAATGATAGAATGAAGAGCTCATGTGTTAGGCATGCTGGCAGGGATGCATGTAACGTGCGCTTTGTAATCTAAACCATTGTTAGGGTATTTGCAGAGCAGCCTGATGCACTGTAAGGGGCATGGGCTTGAAGCTCAGACAGACCTAGAAAAGAATCGCAAGCAAGTTACTTAGCTGCTTTTTGAGTTTTGGTTTTCTTATCTGAAAAATTGGAAATAACAATAGAGACAATATAATAATTACCTGGTAGGTGTTTAATGTAGTTCGATGTTAACTACATGTCATACATCAATTGCCTGGCACAAAGTTAGGTGCTCAAGAAATGGCGGTTCATTCATTAATTCATTCATCAAATATTTATTGAGTACCTACCATGTATCAGGAACTGTTGTAAGGAATACAGAATTGAACAAAAAAGCTCCTGCCCTCAAGGAGCTTAAATTAATGTGTGTGTGTGTGTGTGTGTGTGTGTGTGTGTATAAGATAATGAACAAATAAACTTGTAAATGTATAATGTATCAGCTAATGATACACTGTGGTGGAGAACTATAAAGCAGAGTAAGAGAAAAGAGGTGTGCTGCCAGAGGGTAGGATAGTGATTATTTTTTAAAATGCAATTTTATTGAAATATATTCATATACCATACAATCATCCAAAGTGTACAGTTGTTCACAGTATTATCATATAGTGTGCATTCATCACCACAATTTTTGAACATTTTCATTACTCCAAAAATAATAGTAAAAATAAGAATAAAAATAAAAGTAAAAAAATCATTCAAAACATCCCATACCCCTTTCCCCCCACTATCATTCATTTACTCCCCCCCCCATTTTTCTACTCATCTGTCCATACACTGGATAAAGGGAGTGAGAGCCATAAGGTTTTCATGGTCATACCATATCAGCTATATAGCTGTAAAATCATCTTCAAGAATCAAGGATACTGGATTGCAGTTCAACAGTTTCAGATATTTCCTTCTAGCTATTCTAACAAAGTAAAAATTAAAAAGGGATATCTATATAATGCATAAGAATGCCCTCCAGCATGACTTTTTGACTCTATTTGAAATTTCTCAGCCACTGAAACTGTATTTTATTTCATTTCTCTTACCCTTTTGGTCCAGAAGACTTTCTCAATCCTATGATGCTGGGTCCTGGCTCATCCCAGTGAATCATGTCCCATGTTGCCAGGGACCTACACCCCTGGTAGTCATGTCCCACAAAAGGAGGAAGGTAGCAAGTCCCCTTGCTGAGGTGGCTTAGAGAGAGAGGCCACATCTGAGCAACAAAAGAGGTTCTCTGGGGGTGACTATTAGGCACAATTACAAATAGGCTTGGTCTCTCCTTTGCTGTAACAAGCTTCATGAGGGCAAGCCCCAAGTTTAAGGGCTTGGTCTACTAAACTGGTACTCCCCAATGTTTGCAAGAATATCAGGAATTCCCTAGGTGGAGAAGTTTAATTTTTCCACATTTTCCCCCAAGTCCCTCAAGGGGACTTTGCAAATACTTTTTATTCTCTGCCCAAATTACTCTGGTGATTATTTTTTAATACAGGTTGGTGAGGGAAGGCCTCACAGACAGGTGACAGTTGAGCAATGACTCTGAGGCAGGAGAGTGGTGTGTTCATAGGAAAACAGAAAGGAAGCCAAGGAGGCTGCAGGTGAGTGAGGGGAACAGCTAGAAGGAGCTGAGGTCAAAGAGGCAATAGGGAAGGTCATTAAGGCATTGCCTCTTAGGATTTATAGTACTTACAAAGGTAAACGTCCTGAGTTCTTATTTAGGAAATTGGCTGATGTACCAAATTCCATGTTTAGAGGAGGGTGGGTTGGTAGACATAGGTACCTGTGGTTACTCAGAGCAAAGCTATTGCAGCAAGCAAGAGGTAAAAATCTTGGCAAGGTGACAGGAAGCACAGAAATTAGGAAGACTGTGCAACATAACCCTGATTTCTTTTATCCATATCAAATACTCTGTTTGTGCTTGTTTTGTACCTTGGTTTTACGTTTCATTGTTCCCTTTCTCTCACAATGAAAGAAAGGGTCATCTTTACTGAAGAGTCCAGAAGATTTTTTCCTTCCTCGCTATTATCCTTTTTCTTTGAGAATGATAATAGTTTCTCTGGTTATGGAAAGTGTTGAAATCATCTGGAAATATACTAGCACTTGGTATGCCATGGAATGTATTTGCATAAGATCATATGTGGAATTTATTTGAGGCTTCCATCTTGTAGGCTTACTATAGAGATCACAGTTTGCTGGCTGCCCTTTGGGGCTTTGTTCTTCTAGAGAGAGCACAGTTTTGAGATTTGAGAACTCCATTGCACAGCTGTGCTTGGTGTGGTAGAGCTCTTGCCATGTGTTCCATACACAGAAATAGGGCTGGATACCTGAGAACCCTGTAAAATTTTCTGTGAAATAGGATGTGGTAAGGTTGAGTCAAGGCCAGGGTGGCTGGCTGGCTGTCCCTCTTGCTATCTCAGAAAGTTATATTTACCTCAGCAAATTTCTCCCATTCAGGGTCTGGTTTTCAATCTTGCTGGCTCAGAAACCTGATCTGTCTCTCTGGGCTATGTCATAGTGACCTGGCTCACCAGCATGCCAATCTCTTGATTTGCAAAGGCGGAGGCACTGTGTGGCATGGCTAGTGTGTCTTCTCTCTGCCCACCTCTTGAGGACCAAATCACAAAGATAACATGATCCGATGAGCATGTACTCAGACCGAAGCTACTTAGATGCATAACCTAGCAGCTGATCACACACATTAGGACTGATCTTGCCGACAGGATTTGTCTTAGTGTTCTTTAGGGAAACAGAACTAATAGGAGGTATCTATAAATATGAGATTTTGTAAAAGTGTCTCACTCAACTGAGGGGATGCACAAGTCCAAATTCCTTAGGGCAGGATGCACGAGTCCAAATTCTGTGGGGCAGGCTGTGAGTTGGCATCTCCAATGAAGATCCTCAATGAACTTCCCAGAAGACGTTGGCTGGCTGAAGAAGAAATGAAAGTTTTCTCTTCTCCCTTAAAAGTTTTCAACTGATTGTATTAAATCCAACTGATTGGATTCCCTCATTGCAGAAGATAATAGATGTAATCAGCCACAGATAGCAATCAATTGACTGATGATTTAATAAACCAGCCTTCAGGTTTATTAACCAGCCACAAAATATCCTTACAGCAACAGATACACCAGTGCTTGCTTGATCAGACAAATGGGCACCATCACCTGGCCAAGTTGACACATGAATGCAACCATTAAAGGGTTACATAACAAACCACCCCAAAACTTAGTGACTGGAAAAAAAAACTATTATTTTCTCACGTGTCTGTGTTTATTATTTTCTCACATGTCTGTGGGTTGCCTCAGCTGGGCTTGCTCATGTGTCTTTGGTCAGCTGATGAAGCGGCTGAGAGTTGGCTGATCTAAAATGCTCTTAACTGGGGTTATTTGGCTCAACTCTGTCTGGTCTCTCATCTTCCAATAGGCTAGCCCAGGCATGTGGTGGCAGGGGTCCAAGAGAGAGTGGAAGCTTGTGTGGCTTCTTGAGCTTTGTAACTGGCACTACATCTGTGTCTGCTGACCAGAGTAAGTAACTAGGCCAGCCCAAAGTGAAGGGGTAAGGAAATAGATTCCACCTCTTAATGGGAGGAGCTACATAGTCATATTACAAAGAGCAGAGATGCAGGGAAGGGAAGAACTGGGGACATCTTTTGCAATCTACCATAGGGACCTTCGTGTTTAAAGTCCCTTTGGCTAAGGCTCCTTTTCTCCTGGACTCTGCTTAAATGGGCACTGCCTGTAATTGCCTTTGAGACTCTTTTTTTTTTCCCCCTTGTTTCCATGATTGACCAACCATGGGCATATACGTCTTTAGATAATCATTAATTCACCAAATATTTGTTGAGCTTATTATGTACCAGATATTTATAGGCAGGGAATACAGTAATAAAAGAAAAACAAGACCTGCCTACATGAAATGTTTATTCTAGTTGGGGGGAGACAATATATAAGTAAATAAGTAAATGTGTAAACATGTCATGTGGTGCTAAGTGCTATGCAGAATCATGAAGCAGGGAAAAGGGGGATAAGGAGTGCCTGGTGTTGAGATATTTTATATAAGGTAGTCAGAGTGACATGAAGGGAGTGAAAGAGGGAGCCAAGGGGATTCCTGGGGACAGACCCTTCCAGGAAGAGGAATAACAGGTGCAAAGGCCCTGAGGCAACAGAGTACTAGCACGTTCCAGAAACAGCTAGGAGTGTAGTGTAGAAGGAATTGAGTGAGAGAGAGAGTGAGCATGGTAAAAGATGAGATCAGAGAAGTAGTAGGGACCCAAGTCATACGGGGTCTTTTTGGCCTTGTATGGACTTTGGCTGGTACTCTTAGTGAGATGGGAAGTCATTGAAGAATCTGAGATATGGAGTGCCATGATCTGATATATATTTTATGTGATGACTTGAGCTCAGCCTTATTGGCTAGTGCTCAGAATAGACTCTAAAGGGGCAAGGGTGGAAACAGGGAGATCAGTCAGGAGGCTACCAATGGGAGATTTAGGTAGATAGTTGTGTGCTGGTTTGGATGTATTATATCCCCCAAATCACCATGTTCTTTAATGCAATCTTGTGGGGGCAGACGTATTAGTGTTGATTAGGTTGGAATCTTTGGATTAGGCTGTTTCATGGAGATGTGACCCACCCAACTGTGGGTAATACCTTTGATTAGATTATTTCCATGGAGGTGTGGCCCCACCCATTCAACATGGGTCTTAATTAAATCTCTGGAGGCCTGTAGGAGCTCAGATGCAAGGAGCTTGCAGAGAAGCTTAGAGAGACATTTTGAAGATGGCCGTTGAAAGTTGATGCTGACATTTTGGAGAGCGCCATTTTGAAATGCAACCTAGGAGCAAGCAGACACCAGCCATGTGCCTTCCCAGCTAACAGAAGTTTTCCAGATGCCAATGACCTTTCTCCACTGAAGACACCCTTTGCTGATGCCTTACCTTTGGACACTTTATGGTCTTAAGACTAACTCTGTAATCAAATAACCCCTCCTTTATAAAAGACAATCCATTTGTTGTATTTTGCAAAACGGCAGCATTAGCAAACCGGAACAAGTTGCATATGTGAGTCTTACAGTTCAGGAGAGGGATCCAGGAAGGAGACATAAATTTGAGTATCATTAGCATGTTATCTATATGTCCCTTCAACTATATATATGCCTGGCATATAGTATGTGCTCAGTGAATATTTGTTAAGAGTGAAAGGAACCATTCAATCATCAGAGGGTGACTGCAACTCTTTGCTTTGGAGGATCTTAAAATGTAACTCCCTTTCTTTCCAAGGTTTCATGAGCCTTATTGTGGATTTCATGGACTAAAAACAGACTTTAAATGTGAAACCTCCAAATGCTTACATCTTACAGAAAGCAATGTGTGGTGACAAGTAAGAATAAGAAACAAGTGAAAACCAAAAAATAGCTCATACTTTCAAAAAAAGAGAGAAAAGATCTTCCAGAGAGAGGTGGCTGGAATTCAGGGGTGTGATGTTCTTGGGTTATTATTGTACTGCTCTTATTTAAGATGAAGCAGGAACAGGGAAGAATCCTGAGAAAGGAAGACATTTATTAAATTAAAGTCATACTGAGTGAAAAGAGTGTCACAAGCTTGCTTGAAAAATCCCACATTGACAGCATCTTGCTTACTGTGTTCCTGTTTATAAAAGGAGATAAATAGGCAGTAGCCCTATAGACAGTGTGGGTTCTGTCCATTTCCTCCCCATGGTGTGGCTGACATGTGTAAGTGTGAGTTTTGTTTGCAGTGATATTGTGTTCAATAAAACAAGAAAAGGG
>PVKY010012224.1:0-11622 GCA_004027775.1 Bradypus variegatus | reverse complement strand
CACCTTTTGCTCCTTGAATCTTCCTTTAATGTACTTTAAGAGCTTGCTGTTGAGAAACCAATGATAATCATTTCATGAAACATACAGTGATCCCTTAATTGGTCAAAGATGTGAATCAGACTTCCTGTTTAGTTTGCTTACTTCAGCATCTGTTTTTTGCTATGCAAGAAGCATTTGTTGATTGTTCTCTCCATGCCAAGACTGTGCTGAGCCCACCCAGGCCTTGGAGCTCAGCTCCTGCCTTCCGGGGACTGAGGTGTGGCTGCCCAGAGGGAAGGTTATACTTCACCTGAGTTTTTACAACAAAATGGCTCACCTAGCAGCTTTTTTGTTAGCTTTTAAATCTGAGGGCGAACCCTGCTCACTAACTTCCTTTTTACCAAGATTATCTGAGTCCACTGCCTAACTGTTCTCCTTATTAAATACCTCCTGAAGTAGAATAAGGTCTTCAGTGAAACTGCTCCATGAACTGAAGTCTTTACATATAATTGGAATTCTGGTGACTGGTAAAGTAAACCTTGGTATCAGGCACAACTTTTTGAATTCTAGCTGCCGTTCAGAAGCGCTGGGACTTGAGCAAATCCTCTCTAAGCCTCATTGATACAACAGGGCTGCAAACCTGTAGAGTAACTGTGCAGAGTAAATGATATAACTCGTGTAAAAGTCTTAGCACATGCCTAACACATGAGTCCCAATAAATGTTATCTGCTATTTAGTGCTGAACAAATATAATGCATTATTTATTAATATCACTGTATGTTAGGCAGTTCAGATGGAAATACAAGGAGGAAGAAAACAATCCATGCTCTCTGAGGAGTCGTCTCTGGCAGAGGAGACAGCCATTGCACAGAATTTCAGACCCAGCAGGCTACGGGGCATTCATAAGTCAAGAGTATAGACTCATCTGTGGTTGGGAAGGGGGCTAGGGGTGAGATGCAAGATTGGGTGCTGCTTGGCAGAGACAGTGGGGAAGGCATTGCTCGTACAGGACACCCCTGGGCAGCCAGATGCTTGTGCAATGGCAGGGGAGTTAGAGGTGGAGCTACCATTGGTTAGGAAGGCAGACTGTAACTCCTGTGCTCACTTGACTTGTCTTCCTCTTTTGTAGCCCGCTCTCAAAAGACTTCAGGCATCGGGCGTCTGATGGTACACGTCATTGAAGCTATAGAATTAAAAGCCTGTAAACCAAATGGTAAATGCTTCTTACATCCACAAGCCTGGTAACTGGCTCCTCTTTGCTGATGACTCTTCTGAACGCTGGATGATGGGATGCTTTTAAAAAGCTTGTGTCCACTGCCAATAAAGTGGGCCAACATAGCATCATTCTGTTCCCCAGTGAGCCCCAGTGCTGCCTTCCTGGGTGCTTCTGGACTTGCCTGGGTCACAAGGAGCAGTTGCCCCTGGGTTTACGATGCTATGAGTACTGGGGACATGTGGACCGTATTAGGAGGCCACAGGCTGATGTCCCTCAGGCAGTGGCTCCTGCTGCTCTGGCCTATGGCAAGCGTCCTTTGGGTCCTGCGCCTCCCCAAGGCAGGCCCTGCCAGTCACTCAGTTTACCTGCATGTGCCACACGTGTCTGTGGTTTGTTTTTGTTCAGGAAAGAGCAACCCGTACTGTGAAATCAGCCTGGGCTCTCAGAGCTATACCACCAGGACCCTCCAGGACACGCTAAACCCCAAGTGGAATTTTAACTGCCAGTTCTTCATTAAGGACCTTCACCAAGACGTGCTGTGTATCACCATGTTTGACAGAGACCAGTTTTCACCAGATGGTAAAGTATAACTCCACTGTGGGATGGGAAGTTTTTCCCAGTACTCCGGAATCTGGGTCTAGGTCATCAGTGGCTCACTTTGGCTGCATGTGGGGTGCGCTGCCTCAGGGGATGGGGTGGCCTGTCACAATCTCCAGGGAGATAAAATTTGAGACAGTATTTCCCAGCCCTGCTGAGGACCACTTCTCAGGTGTGTTTCGGGTCTTCAACCCCAGTCACACCTGCCTATCTGAAGTAAACTCTGTGCTCCTGGGTCACGCTGCATGGGGGGCACAGCCTCTGACCCAGGAGACCTGAACTCCACACAGGCAGTTCCTCCACACTCACAGCATCAAACATCCAAAAACCATTCGAAGAACTTGTTTTGGAAGAAGATTTGAAAGGTTTAAAAATTCAGTGTGGTTTCAGTACCTCCCCTGTGATAGTCGAACAGTTTTATAAAGAAGAAAGACTTCTGACTCACCCAATTTTGTTCGTTTGTCAGATTTCCTGGGGCGTACTGAAGTTCCAGTGGCGAAAATTCGAATGGAGCAGGAAAGCAAAGGCCCTACAACCCGCCGGCTTTTGCTGCACGAGGTCCCCACCGGGGAGGTCTGGGTCCGCTTTGATCTGCAGCTTTTTGAGCAAAAAACCTTCCTGTAGAGCACCCTGGGGAGGGAGGCACCAGGGAATCCACCCACAAGGCTGGGGCTGGAGAAGGGACTGCGCTGTCCCCGGGCTGAAGGAGCATCTCATGACTTCATCCATCCCAGAGCCACGCACGCAGGGCCCGTCTCCTGTTGTACACTAAGTCGTACACTAAGTCGCTAGCGATCTATGCAAACACGGTCTCTCCTGTAAATAAACCAGACGCGCAGCGCAGTGCCTTGTATTAGTGTTAACGCTTCTCAGCTGTGCTTAGATGCCAGGGTTTCCATTTTCAGGGCTATAAAAAGTATTGTGTGGAAATGAGGCATCGACACCGGCTGTCACCCCTTGCTTGAACGTGCCCACCGTGGCGCGGTTCTGCGCAGCAGTGGGTCCACGCCAGGTGATCCCTGCGGGTACGGCCTCTCGGGAGGGGGGTACTGGGAGGAAGGGAGCAGCCTGGTAACCAGCATCTACTCGTGCACTGAATAAACACCAGAAACTTGACCGTTTTATTCCTGACTAGATTTTATTCTCTGCTGAGACAATATAGTTTGAAATCTAAAGAGGAAGCTTGATTTACGTTAAATACTGTGAACTCGAAATATGGGGAAAATATTTTTCAATTTTAATTTTTGAAGTATAAATTATTTATGTATATGCCTTGGTTTTGCAGATTTCATAGTACATGCATCTTGAAGCTCTTCCATTGCCAATATGTACAGAAAGAGAATAAAAATATAAGTTTATGATGTTTCTTTGAAAGCTTGACTGATTTGCTTTTTACCTGAAGGCCCCTTAAAAGGTAACTTCAGAGTTGTTTATAATGAAACCACATTCCCATCCTGGCGCAGTGGGGACGGGCAGGCCCCCTCCTCGGCTCCACCAGTAACTCGCTCTGTGACTCGGGTAATTTACGATCTGGGCCCATTTCTCTGATGGCTGGAATGGATGGTTCCTGTGGGATTATACCTCACTCTTTGAGCCCTTCTGCTTGCCGGGGGGGAGGGGAGGTGGAGAATTACAAGTAAAGAAAACGTGTAAGTATTAAGCAGCGTTCAGCAGGCCACTGGCTCCCCAGCACCACAAGCCCCTCTTTTCCTCCAGGGCCCTGGGCCCCGCCTGCCGGTGCTTCCTGTTCAGTCTCTGAATTTTGAAATCCAAAATTGTTTGGAATGTTGATAAAATTCAGTCCCTGGGGTAATGAGTAAGACTGGAGAAAGATCTGTCATCCTGAAGGACCTGCTTGGCTGCGGGAACCTGGATCCCACAGCAGTTGGAGGTGGCCAGGAAGGTTTCCGCTGTCCCAGGGCTCGGGCCTCCACCACAGCCCCATTACTGTTTAAACATAATCACTGAGCAAAGAAGGGCTCGGAAATATAATTCAGAATATTCAAATTTTTACAACTCCATCACTTACTCATTCCAGGTACCTATCCTGGGCACTGATTGGTTAAAAGACATAAAGGAAATATGCCCCAGTGTTGAAGAAAGAGACCCCACTCAATATCCCAAAGCAAACAACTAAATATTAGCCTTCATTAACTGAGGGAAAACTTGGCTGACCAGGCCCAACCTCCTGAGCAAAGCCAGCTGCTGATCTTACAGCTGGGGGCGAGTTCTGTGCTGGTTACAGAGGCAGATGAGGTCGTCAGCGGTGAGTTGCCCCAACTGGTTGACCTTTAGAGCCCAAGGCTGCTGAAAACCAGTTCCAGGGGTTACTTGTGACTATAGCTACAGAACCATCCTTTTTCAGGACTGTGGGGACTCCCTTCTCCCTAGGATGCTGTGCCTGTTTGGATGTATTATGTCCCCCAAAACGCCACGTTCTTTGATGCCATCTTGTGCGGGCAGACATATTAGTGTTGATTACGTTGGAATCCTTTGATTCAGTGTTTCCATGGAGATGTGACTCAATCAACTGGGCAAGACCTTTGACTGGATAATTTCCATGGAGGTATTACACCACACATTCAGGGTCGGTCTTTATTAAATCACTGGAGTCCTATAAAAAGAGTTCACAGATAGAAGGAGCTCATAGCTAGCTGCAGCTGAGAGACATATTTAGAAGATGGCCGTTGAAAGCTGACACTGACATTTTGGAGAACACCACTTTGAAATGCAACCTGGGAGCAAGCGGACGCCAGCCACGTGCCATCCCAGCTAACAGAGGTTTCCAGACGCCACCGGCCATCCTTCAGTGAAGGCACCCTATTGTTGACGCCTTACCTTGGACACTTTATGGCCTTAAGACTGTAACTTTGTAAACAAATAAACCCCCTTTATAAAAGCCAATCCATTTCTGGTATTTTGCATTCCAGCAGCATTAGCAGACTGGAACAGATGCTCTCTGGCTAATGCCATTTCTCCACCTCTAGGTGTGTCAGGGTTCCCTGGTCAGATTCAGGGCAATCTAAACCACAGCGTCTGGGAAGCTGCTGGACCTGAGTCAGACACTTCCATGAAACTCCAGAAAACATTTAATGTCAGGACAAGCAGCAACCCCAGAGACCTCCTGAGCTACAAACACAGAGCCTCCCCTTGACAAACCAAGTTCTTTCCGGATGGAAAAGGTAGAAGGGGAGGGGCGTCCTCAGACCACTGGGGAAAGCAGCAGCAGCAGTGCTTCACACGCCCCTGAGAGAAGAATTCCACCCCCTGAAAAGCACCCCAAATTCTTAGCAATCTGGTGAACACTACAAAGCCTATGAGTGTGTGAGGAGAAAGGCACCCAGAGGAACTGGAATGGTCCCTTTCAGGGGGTGGTGCTGACTTTGGGCTCATCTCTGAGCCTCCCCGAGCTGCGTGTATTGGTAATAATACAATTCGGCTTTTAAAACTTTTAAATGAACATTAAATACCTCACATATTTCCTGGATCACAACAGGAGCTCAATGAACAGGAGCTATTAATGTGATATTTCTTGCAATACCTCGACTTCTGGAGAGTTGGAACATGTTTGCAGTATTTTAGCTTTTGGATAGACACTGCAGACTAAAATTCAAAGCAGCTTTATTACAAACAGCGTCCTCACAGGTGGTGCAGCCCCCGACTGCCTGGCCCAGCCCCCACCTGCAGTGAGGCCAGGTGCTGCGCCAGAACCTCGGCTGTCATCACCCTCCTTTCCACAGGCTGAGCGCCCCGTCCACGCTGCTGGCCCTCCCCAGCCGCCCAGGAGCAGGGTCTGGGCTGCTTGCTGCCTGAAGCCTGTGGACAGAGAGGACCTGATGGTGGTGTCGGTGCTTCCAGGTAGGTTCCCAACCTGCTGGCTTCCGCTGTCTCTCATGCTACCTGGCTTCAGCAATTCTCCGACGAGGCTGTCCCTATCTTTGGGCTCCACGTGGTACTAACCATTTCATGGCGTGGCAGAGGTGACTGCACAGAACACACTCTCCCCTCCACTGTCTCAGACCGGCCAGCGACTACTCTTCCCAGCACCTCACCCCCTACTGTTAGGGATGCCCCGTGAGGGTCCCACACAAGGAAGATGGAGGAAGTGACAGACACCATGTCCCAGCCATGTCCACACATACCTCCCACGGCAGGGCCACCAGGATCTCTTCCCTCTTCCAGGCTGACAGGAACAAGTTCCCCAGGGCAGCCTTGGACACGAGGGCCTGAAGGGCTGCTGGGAAGAGAGCCAGCCTGCCAGCCTCCAGCACTGGTACCGCAAGAGGAAACAAACTTCCACTGGGCTCAAGCTGTTACCCACTTTTTGGTTCTACTGGTAACAGCAGTTAGTGTACCCCAACATAAGGCCAGAGCTGACTGCAGCTACATGAAAATCCAACTGAGGGGCTCCCTGGGCTCTCAGATATAATTCTGTTCATAGGACGTCCCTCTAGGGTGGTTCTGGCATACCATAGAGGAGAATCCTTTCCTGGAGAGGCTGGGGAGAACAATGGGATCAGGTAGGAGTTGGGTCACAAAAACATCTAAACAGTTTACCGGGGTGGGGGGAGGAGTGGAGGCAGTGGGGGAGGGGGAGGGGGAGTTAACGCAAAACGCAGATAGGGTTTCTGTTCAGGGAGACGGGAACGGGAACGTTTTCGTAGTGGAAGGGGGTGAGGGTAGCACAGTATCGTGCATGCGATCAAGCCCACTGAATGGGAGCTTGGGAGGGGTTGAGATGGGAAAGTTTATGTTGTGTGTATGTTCCCACAATTGAAAAAAAAAGAAAGAGACAATGACAATTAAATGCAATACATGATCCTGGATGGGATCTAGCAAGGAGGAGAGAAGGCTCATGGGGACATTATTGGGAAATAATGAAAAAAATTGGAATACAGACTATAAGCTTTATATCAATGTTAAATTTCTTGAACTTGATAACTGCACTTAAGGTGGTTACACAAGTGAATATCCTCATTCTTAGAAAACGTACATGGAGGTATTAAGTGTTTAAGGAGCAGATGTGTACAACCTACACTCAAGTGTTCAGAAATGGATTGACGGATGGATGGATGGATGGAGAGAGAGACGGATAGATAGAATAACCTGGAAATGTGGCCAAATGTTAAAATTGATGCATCTGGTATCTCGGGGGTGGGGTATGTCAGAGTTCTTTGTTGGGGTTTGTATTATTTTTGTAACTGTCCTGTAAGTTTGCAACTATTTCAAAATAAGAAGTTAAAGGAGTAAATCTAACAAGGTTTTCAAGACAGAAGAAACAGTCCCTCAACCTGTTGGAGGGGGGGTTGGGGAGGGGCCGCAGTAGGCGAACTGCACAGACCTTCCGTGCGCTGCGGCTCCCCTGGCCCACCCAGAGGGGCCCCACACCTCGGGCTTCAGGTTACAGATGCGGCAGTGGGCACAGAGGGAGACATGCACTCACATGGTGAGCTGTGAGCCACAAGCTCTCACAGCCAAACCGAGAGCTCTGGATAAGAAATGTGTGCTCAGAAAACACCTGCATATAAAATACCTTTTAAAATCTGGACTGTTATTTTTGCCCCTAATTTTTTTTTTTTTAAGTATAAACGCCTTTAAAAAAATTCCCACCTATGTGACTAAACTAAGGAAAACAACATTTTTGGCTTGGCTTGGATGTAGTAAGTCAAAAATGGTAGGAAAACAGCAGAAGGGCAAAAACTCAGGGAAAAGAACAGAAAAAATCGTAGTGGGGCAGATCCACACTGGCCAGGTTTTTTCTCACATGGTCAGCCTTGGAGGGGGACAGCCTCTCTCCTGAAAGCGGGGTCCAGGGCCCCTCAACCTTTTACTTTCCTGAGTCCTTCACGGAGGGCTTCCCTGCCTAAGGGAAGCCCCCTTTGCAGCAACACCAGGCAGGAGGCAAGCCTGGCATGTCTTCTAAGTACAGTAAATGCCTCTGCCCCTCTTTTTCACTCCCTTCTTTGGCTATGGGCTCCTACCCTCAGTGTCTTGGCCCAGATGGTGGAAGTAGGGCTGGCTTCCTGCCGGCCGTCCCAGCCCCTGCTCACCAGACCCTTCCTCTCTTCCCTCTGGTTCTCCTGGCTGAGCTTTGAGGAATGAAACTTCCTTTCAAAAGCAGCCTGGCTCGGGTCAGTGGTCTTTCTCTCTTTATCATACAGATGTTTCTTTTGTGCACAGATGAGTTTTTCAGGTCTGCAAAGAAAAGTAGAAAAAATGATCTCCACTAAGTACAGAGGAAATTGTTATCAGTCAGAAGATGTCTGAAAATTAATTTAATGAACTCAATACTCACTTTTATGAAAAGGAAAGACTAGACAGGCATCACCATTTGGTGGCTGACAGTAAATCCTCTTGCCCCACTCACCCCCTGTTGGCACAACCCTAAGTAGACAGTAGGATACGTGCGCCTTCCCCAGCTGTGGCTGAGGGCACCACCAAAGGGCACCTGCTGCGGAGCTGTAACTGGTGCAAAGTCGCAAGCCGTAGACCAAGGGGCTTCTAGGCAGCCTCTGAGACAGTCAGGCAGGGCTCAGGCACCCATTTCTCAGCACGTGCCCAAGAAAGCAAAGAAAGAGAAATGAAGAAAAGAAGCAGTGATGACAAAAGCCACACAGTCTCAAAGAGAAAGGGACTGGCTTCTTGGCCTCTGACCTTGGCTTCCATGACATTCTGGTGCTTTCTAACATACCCACCCACCTCTTCCTCTTTGCTCTGTGTTTTGTAACCCACCTGTCCCTGACTGTTACAGCCACCTTGCTCTGAAGGCCTTTTCCTTCTGTATCAAACAGCCATGTGAGGTAGCTCTGGGTGTGGCTTCCCAAAAGGTTTTCACCAAGCCACCCCCATTTCTGCCCTGGGAAGCCCAGCCCTACTGAAGGAAATGAAACTTCTCCTTCCTTCCTCTCCTCCATCCATTCATCCACCCAACATTTACTCATCATCTACTGCATTCTAGCTAAGTGCTGGGATGGCAACACCAATGAACAGGACGGAGTCTGTGATCTCAAGGAGCTTGGATATTCAGTTTCAAAAGAACGGAATTGGACCCCTACCTTACACCATTAACTCTAAATGGATCAAAGACTTAAATATAAGAACTAAAACCATAAACTCTTAGAGGAAACAGAGGGGAAAGTCTTCAGGACCTTGTATTGGGCAATGGATTCTTAGATATGATGTTAAAAAAGCAGTAAAAGAAAAAATAAGATGGACTTGATCAACCTTTAAAACTTTTGTGGATCAAAGGACATTACCATTAAAGTGAAAAGACTACCTATGAAATGGGAAAAATAGTTAGAAATCATATATAAGTGTATAATATCCAAAATATATATAGAACTCCTACAACTCAACAACAAAAAAGACAAACAACCATATTAAAATATGAGCAAAGGATCTGAATAGACATTTCACCAAAGAAAATATACAAATGGCCAATAAGCACTTAACAGATGCTCACCATCACTAGTCACCAAGGAAATGCAATTCAAAACCCCAGTAAGATACTTCACATCACTAGGATGGCTAGATTCAAAAAGTCACATAGTAACAAAAGTTGGGGAGGATACGGAGAAATCAGAACCCTCAAGCACAGCTGATGGGGATGTAAAACGGTGCAGCCACTTTGGAAAACAGTCTGGCAGTTCCCCAAACCCAACATACAGTTACCATAGGACCCATTAGTCCTACTCCTGGGTATAAACCCAAGAGAGATGAAAACATATGTCTACACAAAAAGCTTGTGCACAAATGATTATGACAGCATTATTAATAATCAAAAGGTACAAACAACCCATTATTGATCAACTGACAAATGGATAAACAAAATATGGTATATCCATACAATAGAGTATAATTTGGCCATTAAAAGGAATGAAGTACTATTACATACTTCAAAAGGAATGAACCTTGAAAACATTATGCTAAGTGAAAGAAGCCAGTCATAAAATACCACATATTACATGATTCTATTTGCATGTAATATCCAGAGCAAGGAAATCTACAGAGACAGAAAGCAGATTAGTAGTTGCTAAGGGCTGGGTTGGGGGAGGGAAGATGGGGAGATGGGGGAGGGAGGTGACAGCTAAAAGCTACAGGGTTTCTTTCTGAGGTGATGCAAATGTTCTAAAACTGTACTGATGGTTGACATATCTTTGACTATACCAGAAAACATTGAATTGTCCACTTTTAAATGTGTGGTGAATTGTATGCTATGTGAAACATATCTCAACAAAGCGGTTAAAAAAAGAAGGCATGGAGAAACCTTAAGTACATATTGCAAAATGAAAGAAGCCAGTGTGAAAAAGCTACACACTGATATGAACTATCTGTCATTCTGGAAAAGGTAAAACTGTGGAGACAGCAAAAAGACAAGTGTTTGCCAGAAGTGTGGGGGTGAGAAGCAGGTATGAGTAGGTGAAGCACAAAGGATTTTTAGGGTGGTGAAATTATTCTATATGATACCATAATTCTGGACACGAGACACTCTGCACTTGTGAAAACCCACAGAACTGCAAAACACAAAGCATGAACCCTAGTGTAAATAATTAACTATTTTTTTAAGAAGTGAAGATAACCCTGGGGGAAGATGTCCTCTTGAAGATGATTGTATAACAATGTAGCTTACAATGGGTGACAGTGTGATTGTGAAAACCTTGTGGATCGCACTCCCTTAATCCAGTGTATGGATGGATGAGTAGAAAAACGGGGACAAAAACTAAATGAAAAATAGGGTGGGATGGTGGGGATGATTTAGGTGTTCTTTGTTACTTTTATTTTTTATTCTTATTCTTTCTGGTGTAAGGAAAATGTTCAAAATAGATTGGGGTGATGAATGCACAACTATATGATGGTAATATGAACAGCTGATTGTACACCATGGATCACTGTATGGTATGTGACTATATCTCAATAAAATTGAATTAAAAAAAAAGAAGAAGGGACACTTTCCGTTTCTTGACCTGGGAGGTGATTTCACAGGGCTAACACTTTGTTAAGCTGTACATTTATGTTTTATACTGTTGTCTGGATATATCTCACAATACAAAGGTGAATAGAGAAAACAATAAAACTATAAATCACTAACTGAAAGAAAATGATTAGTTACAAGATCTGAATTAGGAATTAAACTAAACAGCTAGATAAATATTTCACTCATCTATTACTGATCGGGGAGGATATTAATCTCTACCTGCATGTACTATGAATTTTACTTCTCATGGATCTCACAGAAGCCTTGAGCCACTTTTTTGTACTCACGCAGCGTAAAGCGAAAGCGGATTGGGGCGATTTACCATGCAGCTTGGCCTTTTCTATTTCTTTAAATTCTTTTATGGTATATTGTCTCCCTGAAGGAAGATAAAAAAAAATCTAAGTCACTAGATTCTAACCTAAGCTACTCCAGTTGCTCATAGAGTATGGAATCATTTGACAATTTTAGAAAATGAATCATTTTCATGCTCTGAAAATGAATCCCAGTGACTACCAAGTACCTGTCTCGCCCTGCAGAATAGCTCTGTTCTCCTCATAGAGCTCTTGCCGTCTTCGAAACAGAGGATCACAAAACGGTGGGACTGTAACCTTCAAGACAAACGAGACTGCTTGAGGATCCCACCGCAGTTTGAGTACTGGGCTTTTAAATCCGTCCTAAGTGTTCACTTGCGTCCTTATTGTCCCCCAAGCAGCCGAGAAACAGACTCATGAAAACCGTCAATCACGGAGCAGCACGTATCTCTCGCCTTGGACGAGGACAGTTCACGAGGCCTCTCAGGCTGAAGAGAGGCTACTGCGGCGTCAGGACGTGCTCGCTGAGGCCACCCGTGCGCAGG
>PVKY010012223.1:0-11638 GCA_004027775.1 Bradypus variegatus | reverse complement strand
GCTGATGCTGCCAGAATGCAAAACACCAGAGATGGATTGGCTTTTATAAAAGGGGGTTTGTTTACACAGTTACAGTCTTAAGGCCATGAAGTGTCCAAGGTAACACATCAACAATCGGGTACCTTCACTGGAGGATGGCCAAGGCCACGTGGCTGATTCTGCTCTGGAGTTCTGGTTTCAAAAGGGCTTTCTCCCAGGATGTTCCTCTCTAGGCTGCAGCTCCTCAAAAATGTCACTCTTAGTTGCTCTTGGGGTGTTTGTCCTCTCTTAGGTTCTCCAGAGCAAAATTCTACTTTCAAAGGCAGTCTCCAAAATGTCTCTGTAAGCTGCAGCTCCTCTCTCAGCTCCTGTGCGTTCTGCAAAGTGTTCCTCTTGGCTGTAGCAAGCTAGCGCCTTCTGTCTGAGCTAATATAGTGCTCCGGTAAATTAATCAAGGCCCATGCTGAATGGGCGGGGCCACACCTCCATGGAAATTACCCAATCAGAGTTATCACCTACAGTTGGGTGAGTGCACCTCCATGGAAACATTCAAAGAATTGCAATCTAATCAACACTAATATGTCTGCCTACACAAGATTGCATAAAAAATAATGGCATTTTGGGGAACACAGTACATTCCAACTGGCACAAACACTAACCACGGGACACGAGAGGCCTCATTTTCTGTGGCCTGGGCCTGGCACGGCCCCTCAATATGCTGAGAGGCAGGGGCACCCTCTGATCGAGTGTCTGGGCCCTGCCTTCAGCCTCCCAGGGTTCAAATTTCATCTCAGCCCCTTATTCACTGTGGGACCTGGGACAAGTTACTTAATCATTTTTAGCTTCTGTTTTCTTATCCTGAAATAATCCCTAAAAATGGTTGAAAGGATTATATGAGGTAATACAGGCAAAGTGCCTGACATTTGGTAATCTCAATAAATGCTGGCAACTATTATTAAACAGACAATGATCAATGGAAATAAGAAGCAACACACTTTGGGCTCAATTTAAAGAACCTTTATGGTTAAAGCAATCTGAAGAGCAAGCAAGCTGCCCCTTGAGGTGGCGAGGCCCCCATGACTGGAGGTGGGCAAGAGAGAATTCAGGCATTGGGTGGGGGGCTGACACAGAAAACCTTAAGGATCCTGCTTTGGAATCGGTGCAGTGGGATAAGAAATTAGGGGAGCTGATGAGACTTGGGTCCTGCTGCCTGGGCCTGGGGAGAGGTGAGAGCCACCTCAGCATCCTGGGAAGGCGAGTGGCTCTGGTTTGGGCCGTGAGGCTCCTGGAAGAAGGGCAAGTTCCGAGAGACTGCCTGGAAGGGGCCTGGGAGGAGGGCATGGTTCTGGGGGGTGCGGGGAGCCAGGAGGCCCCTTGCGGGCCTGGGGAGGGGTGGATGAGGGGCAAGATGGAGCCCAGGCCTCTGGTCCTTAAGTCTGCCCCAAGGCTGCCCCCACGTACTGACTTCCAAGGGAGTTGGGGGTGGGTGTCCGGGGGAACGGTGGCTCCCTGCTGCCTTCTCCTTCTCCTTCTCCTCCTCTTCTTCTCCTGGAGGAGGGACTAGGGCTACTCTCTGTGGCAAGAAGCCTGAGCCTGCAAGGAGCGGAACTGGGGGAAAGAAAGACTTCTTATGCCCAGTGCGTTTGGGGGAGTCCGGGGGTCGGGGGAACAGTGGGGCCTTTGTCCGGAGCAACCGGGAATCTGGCTGAGGAGCAGGCCCTGGGTCTGGCTGGGCCCTCTTTGAAGTGACCCTTTCAAAGCTCAGCCAGGGCCCCTGGGAGGAGCGACAGCTGGGGGTGGGGTGTGGGGGATGACAGAGACTCACTGACCAAGGCCAGAGGGTTGGAAGGAGAGCCAGTGCAGGCCTGGGTGTGGAGGCGGACTGGCAGGAGGTCTGTGGGCTGAAGGACTGTGGCCGGGCTGGGGGACATGTGGGAGCCACGTGGGAGGACGGCCTCCCAAGGGGTTTCAGCTCCCAAGCGGGGGACAATGTAGGGAGCAGCAGAGTTCATTTCATCTCTGTGCCTGGTTTCTGTCAGCCCCCAGCCTGATTTCTGTCTGACCCTGGGCTCCTAAATCAGCAGCTTCTTCTTCCTTTTAAATTTCAACAAAGAGTGTGAGAGCTGCTCAGAGAGGATTGAGTGTGGACACAAGACTTACAGCCCTTGGTAAAAGGGAGTGGTGGGGATCTGGGCTATCTGGAACTTTTCCTGCTCTGAGAGCCCCCAAAAGGCCGGAAGAGGAGGCTGAAACAGAGACACCCGCCCTCCACCACTGAATTTCCCTCATTCTCAAGGTGGAGGAAACAGTGTATTGTTCCCTAAAAGAGAAGGAGGGAGGGAGGAGGGGGAGGAGTAGCCAGCCAGAGAGGGATCTTGGTATGTTTCAGCTGGGGGGATATTAGAGGCTGCCCCCTCCCCCTGCCTCTCCATTTGACTTATGGGGAAACTGAGGCCTAGAGAATGCACAGCCCAAAGAGATGGAGGCACAGGGCAGGAAGGAAGGGAGGATGGTGGCCAGGCAAGCAGGGACAGGGTCCTCAGGTTGCTGAGCTGTAACCCAAGGGCAGAGGGGACATGCCCAAAGTCCCCTCAGCTCTAACCCGCTGCAGTTTCTTGAAAAGAAGGAGAGGGAGAGTAGGTTTCTGCTGATGGCTTCCCGGGGTCCAAGTAGGAAAGTGGACTCTGAGTTTTTGGGCTGAGTGGTAGACACTGGGGCCCTTGGCAGCCCAGGTCACCCTGCCCACCCCACCTGCCATATCCCATTTCCCATGGCTCCGCTGTGCTTGGGAACTCTTCTAAATCTCCCTTTCCTCTTCCAGAGGTGTGGCCCCTGGCTCCTCCCCAAGAGAGGGGGAGCAGGGAGCAGAGGTCCTGTTGAGGTGCTGCAGGCAGTTCTGGTGCCCTCCCCTATCTCACACTGGTATCTGCAGAGCTGAGCCCTCATTAGCTTTAATGAGACCTGGGCACTGTGTTCCCCACACCCACCCCCTGCAGCATTGGGGGTTGAGGGGGGCAGCTGGGGTCGGGGTCCAGAGCCCAGGAGGGGGTGGGATTTCTGCATGAGGGAAGGGTAGCAAGAGGCAGGAAATGGGGACTACCGAATAAGGCCAGGGCTGCTGATGGGAGAAAAGAAACAGCACCCCCTTCCTTCCCCACTCTGACCTTTTTCTCCTCCAGAGTCCCAGAAGCCTGGGTCCCCTCAGTGCCAGGGGAAGTGTGTTCTGAGAGGCCAAATGTGGCTTGGCGGGGTTGGGGGTTGGGGGGTGGTCAGGGATGCAGCTGAGGACATTCCCAGGCCTGCCTTGCATAGTGTGTCTGTCCCTCTTCCTTCTCCCTAATTTCAGCAGGAGAAGACATGTGACAAGAGCAACGGGACGCTCAGGGCTTGGGAAAACCAATGCAAACTGTAACTTCATTCATTCTGCCACCACTTCTTACATGCCCTCCGTGTGCCCTCTCTCTGGGGCTTTTGGGACCTGGATAAGTAAGACACAGCCCTGCCCTCAAGGGGTTCCCAGTGTAACTGGGGATACTGGGGAGATAAACCCACAGCAGTGAGTTACCCACCAGGACAGGGGTCTGTCCAGGGTAGTGAAAGTGGCTACCATTTATTGGGCATCTACTATGTGCCAAATGCTGTGAGGAACCTACCAATTTATTGTCTTTGCCATGACTTCATTTGAGTATTATTGTGGTCGGAAAGGTCTTAACAGTTGTTCAAAGGTGGAAGCAGTTGCTGGGTAGACTTGCCATAGGGACTGGTTAAAAACAGCGGGTGATGGGATTAAGCTCCTGTTTCCAAACCTGTCATTAAACTGCAGGCCATTTAGTGAAAGGGCCAGCATGAGGTGGTTGTATATTTATCAGTGTGAGAACTGAGACCCCAAGAGGGTGAATAACTTTACCCAAGGTCACTTGAACCCCAATTTAAACCTGGGTCTTTCTGAATCCTGAGCTTGTCCTTGTGGCTGCTGCTACATTCCCTGAGAAAGAAGAGCCCAGGGGTGGACTGGAGAGTCCCGTGTCCCCACTATGTCACGAGAACCTGTGGGCTTTGGGATCTGCTTCCGGCCATTTAGCAGAAGCCTCTCAAAATGGGGCCCCTGGGAAGGGGCCCCCAAGGGGCTTAAGCTTTCTTTGGGTGGGCTTGTCCTTCCCCTGTCCTCTCCTCCCTCCAATCCCCCCCACCACCCCACCTCACCCCCTGGCCCTGGGCCAGCCTCATTTTTGTATTTAATTATCAAATATCATCTTTCCTAAACCTCCCAAAAAAAGAGAGCCTTGTGGACACCTGCCCCATACCCGTGTCTCCCAAGGAAAGTGGTCCCCCTAGCATGATGAAGGAGGGGGGATGTAGACAGCACAGGTATGTCCTGCTTCTCTATGGCTCCACTGGGTGTAGGGGTCCTCTTTGTGCCTGCCTGGGATCTGGGTGTGTTCTTGAGGGGGGTGGGGGACCCCAGGGCCCCATCGATAAACATAGGTCAAACCCCTGCCTCCTCTAAAGCTGCTCTAGCTCAGAGGGGAAGAAGGCTCCATGGCTGGGGCGAGGCTTACCAGGGAGGCAAGGCTTGAAAGAAGTTTGCTGGGTAGGCAAGAGAGGCGTGGAGGGAAAGGAAGGGAGGTGCCTGCCAGGCAGGGGCCCCAGCGCACACAGAGGCATGGAGGCTGAAACAGCCTGCCTCTCAGGGGACTGCTGAGAGTGAAGAGCGGGGAGGTGGCTAAGGCTGACCACGGCCAGATCCTGTCCCTACCTCCTGCCACCAAGGTGTGCCCCTCGTGCCATCCCAGGGGACAGATACTGCGGAGCCATGCAAAGAGTGTTAAGCAGTGGAGGCAGCAGACCACATGACAGATGATGAAGGAGAAGGAGATGGAAGGAATGAAATAGGAGTGGGGTTTATCACCCTCTTCCACTTGTAGAAACTTGCCACAGCATTTCTTCCCCTTGTCTGGAATGTCCTTCCCTTCTTTCCTCATTTCTCAAACTCCTATTCATCCTTCAAGGCCCAGTTCAAATGTTATCTTTTCTGTAAACTTGCTCAAACACAGCTTGCTCGAATATGTGAACTCCCCACTCTGGTCACTAGACTTAAGTCCCATGAGGGGAGCCACTTTGTCTTGTTCACTGCTCTATCTCCAGCTTCTAGACCAGTGCCTGGCACAGAGCAGGCCCTGCTGACTAAATGTCGTGACTGACATACTGAACTGAACATTTCCATAGCACCTGACTGCACTGTGAGAACCACAACAATAATAATGGAGTATTGGATTCAGCAAACATTTACTGAGCACTTCAGTGCCAGACACTGCTGTACTGAGCACTTTATACACAGTATCTCTTTAATCTGCACAACAGCCCCATGAGGAATGAATTATCTCATTCTTTAAATGCAGAAGCAAGGGTTCAGAGAGGTTAGTACCTAGCCCAAGGGCACACAGCAGGAAGTGAGAACAAGTTGAGATTTTTTGAATGCATGTTCTTCTGAATCCTGTTTAGGAACTTTAAAACACTCTGCTCCACAGCCTCTTTAAGTTGTTGCTTGTCTGTCTCTTTGACTGTTATAAAATCAGGTACTGTTTTATTAATTTTTTAGAAACTCTTTTGGTCAGGAAAGGAATGAAGATTTGTTGAGCAACCCCTCTGTGCCAGGTATTCCATACTGAGTCCTCTCAAGAACCGCACTTACAGTCGAGGAGCCCGAGGCCTGGAGAGGGAGGGGACTTGTCTAAGGTCACACCGTGGAGACCTGGACCCTGGCCTGACCCCTCTTGCCCGGCTGTCAGATGCTGCCCTGTCAATGGTCCTGGAATGAAAGAGAGAAGCTGCGCTCTGAGGTTGGCTGACTTGTTCAGGGGACAGCAGGAGTAGGATGAACCATCAACTAGGTCTCTTGTCCCTAAAGCCAGATGTGATTTCCACCAGGGTCACTGATGAGAAAGCGGAGTCCCAGGGCTGGAATGGGAACCCTAGTGATTTCCCAAGTGCTGCTGTCTGCCAGACATGCAAGCTCCCAGGGGCGAGGCTGACCTGGGGCCGGAGTGGTCAGGGTGCTGAGCAGGGCCTTGGCAGAAGAGGGTGAGAGGACTCCAGAGGGTGACAGGAAGGGACCTCCAGGCTGGGACATGTAGCCCGCGTGAGGTCAAAGGGCGTGTGGGCAGGGATCCTACTCTATGGGGTGGCTGAGAGCCTCTTGTTCAGTGCCTGTTCTGCCCAGGCGCCCAGAGGGGCAGGGATCCGCCAATCAGAGAGTCCCGCTGCTCTTCATTTGCATCTCATCTGCATGAGCACGCCCAACTCTGCTACTCAGCCTTGTCCATAAAAGTGTCCTCCCTCGGCACGCGCCCCATTTCAGGCCCCCTGTGCGGAGTGGAAGGGATGGGGTGGGGGCCTGTGGGGTGGGAAGGGCCGACCCAGGCTGCCAGCCGGCCTTACTATTCATAGCTTGAGGGCTGGCCTAGTTCACATACTTGGCGTTTCTCATGTCTGGCGCCCAGAGGCTGCCTCCCCCTCCCTTCTGCCCCCTCCCCTCCCTCCTCCCTTTGTCCCCCCACCCCGCCTTCATCCTCTCAGCCAGTTTTCTGTGAAATCTAGGGATGTCTGAGCCAAGCCCGCACAAGGAAACTGAGGCTCTGTGCCTTTCCGTGGTGCACAGAGGGAGAAACTGGTAGTAATGAGGTGGCTAAGAGCCTGGGTTCTGCCAGCAGACAGGCCTGGGCCCCAACTGGTGTCCGGAGCTGACACTAGCTGGTTAGCTTGCAAGTCAGGGAAGCTTTTCAAGAGTTAAACTGAAACCTGGAGGATAAGGGGCCAATCAAAGGATGTTGGGAAGGGGGAGAGACAAGTATTATATCCCAGGGAGAGGGAGTGGTGTCCATGTTGGGCCAGCCCTGTGTGGGCAAGGGCTTGGCATGCTTCAGCACCCATGAGGAGGTCAGATGACTGGAGCATGGCCAGCTGGGGTGTGGGGAGAGAGGACTCTGTAGAGAGGATCGAAGCAGCTTCCCTTTTCTCCCTACCCTTCGCTCTCTTGAATAACCCTCCAACTTTCTGGATCTGGTTCCTGTTGAGTAAGGGGTAGGGGTGCAAAGAGATGGACAAAGATCTGAAGCAGACCTGGCCCCAGGTGGACCCATCCTGGGGTCTCTCTGACTAGAGGCTCATCCATTCTTCAACATTCAGAAAGAGCGGGCTGAGTGCCCACCCTCTGCCAGATGCTGTGCCAGGGGCTGGGGATTCACCCACCAGCAAAGCAGACATGGCCCCTGTCTTCCAGGACTCACGGCTCTGGGGAAGGGATGTTGGCTGAAATCACCTCGTGAATATATAGACATCAACTCAGAGAGTGCTGTGAGAGGGTGCACAGGGACCCAGCTCTGGGGGACAGGGGAGGTGTCTCTGGGATGGGACATTTTTGCTGAGAGCTACAGGGTGAGTAGGGTTCATTAGGGTGTGGGTTGGTGGGCAGGAGGCCACAGGAGCTGGGGAAAAGGGAACAGCATTCCAGAGACAGCACGTGCAAAGGACCTGAGCTGGAAGGGTGTCTGTCCTCCCAGGAACTGGACAGAGGCCCAGCTGGCTGGGGCACAGGGGCGGGGGCTGTGGTATTCATAATATTAAAACAGTCAGTCTAGATTGTTAGGGTCCAGAGGGGTGATGGTGGCTTGGAGCAGGGCAGTGGCGAGAAGTGGGTGGATTCAGGAGGCTGTAGGGAAGTAAAGTCTCTCCCTGATGGGCAGGATGCAGACTTGGGGCAACTACGCCTCCCTTTATTTATTCCCAGAATGCCTTCCCAGCTTTGTCAGACTGCTACCCCATCTTCATTTTGTAGTTGAGGAAATACGAAAACCTGTGTGACCTTGAATAATGACCTTGAGGTCACACTGCCAGAAAACGGCCAGGATCCATAATAACAGCAAGTGTGGCCCTTTCTCCACATCAGCCTCTTTTATGTGGGGAGCTCTCTCTCACTGATTCCTCTCCCCCTCCCTGGTGTCCCCATGGGGTAGCCAAGCCTTCCCTCTGGAGCCCCAGATCTGGGGGGTGGGAGGATGCGTGTGTCGCCCTTATCCCGAGAGGCTGCTCTGCTGTTAAACGAGGTAATGCCTGGCACACAATCAGCACTTGACACATATTAACCACTGTTGTGGCTGTTATCATGCCCCCAAATGTGGAGCTGGGCAGACTAGTGAGGAGGGAGGGCCTGGGGACCAAGACGATGCCATCTGTCCTCTTCGACCATAGAGCCCAGCCCAGAAACCATCCTAGCCCCTTCCTGGGTGGGAGCTCAGGGGAGGTTGTTTGTCCCTTCAGAGCCGCCATCCCCTCTGCCCCTCCAGCTGCCTCTGGGGCATTGGGCAGGATTAGGGAGATATTCAGCTCACAGGCTGGGCCAAGAGAAGGGAAAGTAGGGATGACCTGGGTAGATTGGGCCGGGCCTGGGGTTGAGGGGGTGGGTAGTTTCAGGGGTGGGGCTGAGAGCCTCTCCCTGCAGGGAGCCCCATGTGCCCTGGGGAAGACTTTCGGAATCTGCTGAGACCTGCCCTGGGAAGGGATGTAGGCTCAGCTTGACTAGGACTGAGCTCTCCCTTGAAAGAAACCAGTGGGTGTACCTGTTGCCAGGTGGTCAGAGAACAGGAAGAACTTCCGGAGAGGGGTAGAGGACCATAGGGTGAGGCACACCCAGAGTTTCCTCCAGTCCCCTCTGATATTGAGCTGTCCAGTGTGGGCTCCGGGAACGGAATGATGATTTTGGAGAAGAGTTCTTTGCAAACATCCTCCTTCATAGGAGTGACTGACAGTCTTGTCTGAAAAGGCACTCTGGCCTCTCCTCACTACTCTTTGATCCATGGGAGTCCTTTCCTAAGATCCCACAGTTGCTCTGTCCTTCGGCAGGGGACCCTTCTCCTCTGCAGGAGATGGAGAGGGGGTGATCCTGGGTCACGGTTGAGGGCTGAGGGGCCTGGATTGTGCAACAGGGGTTGGGGTTGGAGGAACAAGGGTGCCCTGCCCTGCCTGGGCTCAGAGGGCGGTAGGGAGTGCCAGCCCTGGGCCAGCAGGGGGCTCTGCTATACAGGGGACCTGCCTGCCTGTCTCTGACATGACTGTACACCCTGCAGTGTATAGGCACATTTTTCTTCGAGTGTGTGCAAGGACAGGGATTTATCTCTGGGTGCACATCCTGTGTGCATATGTTACCCATGGTGTGTAAGCATGCAGGGCATCTACAGCTGTGTGGGCCTGGGGTCTCTGTGATGTCTTTCCATGGTCCACGTGGCTCAGTGGGTTGGGATGGACATGAGTGTGCTGAGTGGGGTCGGGTCTCAGGGGGCAGGAGCCCATGTTTAGCTGGGCTTCTGCTAGGAAATCTCTTCCAAGGTCCTGCTGTCTTGGGATGCAGCCTTTATGCATCCATCAGTCCACCCTCCGACTAAACTCCTGGCCAATGGCAAGGACCTATTGTATGCAAGGTTCAGACACCCCCTGTGTGGGGACCTCATGGGCCCCAAAGGGGATCTGAGGAAGCACACTGGAGGGTAGGAGTAAGGTCCTGCAGGCAGAAAATGCCCAGCCTTCCTGGGCAACCTCTGTGGGCATGGCGTGCTCCAAGATGCTAAAGGGAGACCCGTTCATTTAGTCTATCTTCTTTCAACAAATATTTTTTTGAGAGCCTACTACGTGCGAAGCACTCTAGTAAGACAAATCCATTTCTGAAAATTGGGCAGCTGTTGACTTCAGGGAGCACTCAGTCTGATGGGGGAGACCTAGGCCCTGCCCTTGGGCAGTCTCCAATCTGAGGGGTAAGGCACGGGCCAGGCCCTCTGGGAGACCCTTGCACTGATGTGGGGAGCTCCCATCTGATGAGGAAGGCACAGCCCCTTCTCTTTGGGGAGTACTCAAACGGGTCCAGAGACCAGAATGGCTACATGGAGGGCATGTGTTGAGACAGTCAGGGGCTGCTAAGTGCAGTAAATCAGGGTGGAGAGGGGTTGTGGTGGGCCCTGTCCCTCATGGCCCCTGGTTGCTTGGGCAATAGCCTTGGTGTGTTTACTTTGTGGCTGGCTCCAGACTCACCCTTTTCTGTAAGTGCTCATTTCCCACTAGGAGGAAAGATGCTCATCTTCATTCTCCCCTCCCCTCTGGTGTCCCTGTGGAGGGAGCTGGCTCTCCTGCTGGGTGGAGGCCCTGCCAGCATGGCACCTTTGCCCTGCTCCTTGCCTGCTGGGAGCAGGCCCCATACTGCAGTCTCACAGTGCCTGCCCCTTCTTAGTTCCCAAAAGGCCAGAAAACAGGGCTGGGCCTGCCAAAGCTTCTGCTCTGGAAGGGGGTCTCCCAATGGTTCCTGCCTGCTTAGGAGGAGTTAGGGTGCATCAGGAGCCTGTAAAAACCTGGGGTTGGTGGTGGAAGGTGGGGGTGATGTCCGTGTAAATGAATTCACCTGTGTCTGTGCCGATCCTGTGAGTGTCTACTGTGTCATTATGTGTCTTTGTGCCCATAAGGCCGTGTGTCTGCATGTCTGAATAGAGTATGGCTGGCTGTGTGAGAGTGTCACTATCCAAAAGGCAATCCAAACAGCTGGCATTTATTGAACCCCTGCTTTCTTTAGAGGGCTTTCTTTAATTTACTTAATCCTCCCCAACAGCCTATGAAGTAGAAATTGGTGTCATTCCCATTTTATCAGTGAGGAACCGAGGACTCAAGAGATTGAGTAACTCACCCAAGGTGTTGCAGCCAGAAAATGGTAGGGATGGGACTTGGACCCAGGAGCCCTGGACTCCAGAGGACTCCAGAGCCCATGTGCTAACCCCTGAGCTATGCTACCCTGGAAAGGACTTCTGGATTTGGGGCTGGTTGGAATGATCTCTTCCCCTCCCTGAGACGGGGTGGGTTGTGTGGCCCTGAAAGCTGCTTCCTTCTCCCCCTAACCCTAACTTTCCCCTCTCCCAGGCTTCCTTGGCCCTTGCCCAGGGAGAGGAGTGTGACAACCCCCTGCCCAACCCATGGGCAGGGGAGAGCATGGGATCTGGGGAGACCCTTTGAAGCACCTGTAGGCCCAACCAAGTACAGGGTCCTTAGCTTCCCAGTGATGCAGGTTTATCTGCCCATTGAGGGGGTTGGGGAGACACAGGCTTGCTTGGCCGGCTCATCAACTTGGCCTGCTGGGGCATGCCAGGCGGGCGCCGCGACATAGTTAGTGCTGGGAACCAGGCATTTGAATGGCAAAAGTGTGGAGGAGGACCAAGGGGGCGGCCACCCTTGAGCGAGGAGATTGGGGCAGGGGTCAAGGCCAGGTGTGGGCAGGCATGCATGCGCTGGGCATCATACTGCCTGCATGTCTGGGATGGACAGGACGGGCAGTGGGATTTGCTAAGGCTGCGTGAGAGGTCATGGGGGTGGTTTCAGGGTGCTCTGCGTTTGGTGGTGTGCCACGGGTGTGTGGGGCCAGAGGAGCTTCGGAAATGCAGGACGATTTTCTTGGGGTGGGGGCACTGTTTGTAGGGTTGTTGGTTTGGGGCTACATTCTGGAAGGAGGTGCTAAGCCAGCCAGAGGAAGGAGGATCCCATGGATTGACCCTGAGCCCCTCTTTTTCACTTCCAGAACCACATGCCCTTCAGCGGTATCAGTTTTCCTCTTGGCCATATCCCCTGACCTTGG
>PVKY010012222.1:0-11624 GCA_004027775.1 Bradypus variegatus | reverse complement strand
GACCCCGCTGGACAGAAGCAGCAGGATGTAGCCCCAGCGAGGCAGGTGCAGGACCGAGTCCCCAAAGGTCAGCACACAGCCCAGGGTGACGGCCGAGGCCACCAGGAGGTCCAGCGCCCAGGTCACAGCTGTTCCTTGTCCACAGCTGTCCAGGAAGCCCAGGTACGGCCTCAGGGCCGGCTGCAACCGCCCAGGCTCGGGAGCCACCAGCTGGAGGCGGTTGGAGAAGGAGCTGGGCGCCTTGTTCCCAGGGCTGGGGCTGGCTGGGCCTGGGGAGCTGGGTGGAGAAGCCTTCCGGAAGCGCAGCACAATGACGCTGGCAGCCACAAACGTGTAAGCAAGCAGTGTCCCGATGGACAGGAACTGCACCAGTGCCTCGAGGTCCAGCAGCAGCGCCAGGGTGGCCATGAGGAACCCAAACACCAAGATGGCTGCCACAGGGACCCGTGTGTGA
The DNA here is from genome assembly GCA_004027775.1 of Bradypus variegatus. NCBI lineage: Eukaryota > Metazoa > Chordata > Mammalia > Pilosa > Bradypodidae > Bradypus > Bradypus variegatus. The sequence continues at coordinate 11,170 of PVKY010012222.1, read as the reverse complement.
GGATGGACATGGGCAAACCCCTGGAAGAGCAGCCCGTCCACCGCCATGGCGTACGCGATGCGCGGCATGGAGAAGAGGTTGCTGAGCAGGACGGTGTTCATGGCTGCAGCAGAGGAGTGGTGGTGGGGGACTGGTCAGCATGGGGGTGCTGGATTGTCACCTCCCACCCAGGAGGAAAGGGACACCCCAGTTTCGGTCACAGTCTCATCACCTCTGCCTGGGATGGATACTTGGGGGAGAAACTGGGGGGTAGGTGGATGGAGGATCTCTGACATTAGAGCCTTCCTGGGCCCTGTTATACAACAGGTGTGTCCCCCAGGGGGCTCAGGGCAGGGGGTGCTGCCTCCCTCCCCACCCACCCCGGCTACAGCCCCTTGTTGGTTGCCACCCAGCCCTGCTCCTCACCACAGATGGAGCCGACTGCCACGATGACGCCGGCCCAGCTGTAGCCCCGCAGGTAGAAGGCATCGGCCAGCGCCGAGTCTGGGTCGAGGCTGTGCCAGGGCACCATGAGGGTCAGCACGGTGGAGACCAGGATGTAGGCGGTGGCCGCCAGGCCCAGCGAGAAGGCAATGGCCATGGGCACTGCCCGCCGTGGGTTCTGAGCCTCTTCACTAGAGGCGGCAATGACATCAAAACCCACAAAGGCATAGAAGCAGGTGGCGGTGCCCGCTAGGATGCCTGAGAAGCCGAAGGGTGCAAAGCCGCCCTCCTGGGAGCTCCAGTTTTGCGGGCGGGCCAGGGTGAAACCCAGGATGGTGGTGAAGAGGATGACGCCCAGACTGATGGCTGAGAAGGTGTGGTTGAGCCAGGAGGACACGCGGGCTCCACAGGAGATCAAGACGGAGGCCAGGAGGAGGATGGCAGCAGCCAGGAAGTCGGGGTAGGGGGCCAGGAAGGGCACCTGCCATTCGTCCACGTAGGTCTTGGTGAAGTTGCGGATGTGGTGGCCAAAGATGGCGTCCAGGTAGCCGCTCCAGGCCCGGGCCACGGCAGCACCACCGATGAGGTACTCGAGCAGCACGTCCCAGCCGATCAGGAAAGCCCACAGCTCACCCATGGACACATAAGTGAAGAGGTAGGCAGAGCCCGTGCGGGGCACACGGGCCCCAAACTCCGCATAGCACAGGGCGGCCAGCAGGGAGGCCACGGCGGCCACGGCATAGGACACGATCACGGCCGGGCCAGTCAGCTCCTTGGCCACAGCGCCCGTGAGCACGTAGATGCCTGAGCCCACCATGCCCCCCACGCCCAGCAGGGTGAGGTCCAGCGTGGACAGGCAGCGATGCAGTGATGTCTCCATGGTGCTCTCTTCCAGGGGCTTCACCCGGTTCAGCTTCTGGCAGAAGTGCACCAGGCTGGCAGCGCTGGCCAGTCCCCGGGCCATGGTGGGCAGCAGAGAGGAGGTTCAGAGCCAGCCCCCAGCACCTGCCAGGTCAGAGGGGAGTGAGGGGCTGTCCCTCCACAGCTCAGTCCCCGGCCCTGACCTGGGGATTCTGGCACCTGCATGTGGGGCCTGGGAGGGTGGGGATCTATTGGGAGGGGTCAGGGCCCTGTCCCCAGGGGAGCTGGTGGCACCGAGGACAAGTCCCAGGGAGCAGGAGCTGGGAGCTTGGTGCAAACCTGGAGTTTCCCGGGAGCCGAGCCAGGCCTCCCGGATCCGGAACAGGAGCGGCTGTACCTCGCCTCAGGCCGCGGCTGGCTGTACCCACCCCCGCGCAGGGCCGGGAGGACCCACGCCCAGGGCCCCAGGGAGCTCCTTACACCTGTCCGCGCCGCCACTTGGCCGCGCCCTTGTCCCCAGGTGCCCGAGCCTTCCCCCAGCCCGAGTCACAGCCTGGCCCGGAGCGTGGAACCCGCATGCCACCCGGCTATGGCCAACCGGGGCTCGGACCCCGCACGTCTCCCACATCGCCCAACCAGGGTCCCTGGGCCCCACACGCCACCCGCAGCCCCAGCCCGGAGCGTGGACCCCACACGCCATCCGGCTGCGCCCAATCAGGGTCCCCGGCCCCCGCACGCCGCCCGCAGCGCCCAACCAGGTCCCCGGACCCCGCACACTGCCCCACCACCTCCAACCCGAGGCCTCGACCCTGCACACCACGCAGCCACCCGCAACCCTGGGCCTAAATCCCGCACACAGCTGGCAGGCCCCACCCTGGGGCCAGATCCCGCACACCACCCAGCCCCCTGGTTCCCCGAGCCCAGACCCCACACGCTCGCTGCCTAGCAGCTCCCACTCCGCGGTCGCAACCCCGCAGACGGCCCCGCACCGCCCTGCAGTCACCCCCGCGTCCCCTCTCCCCACGCACGCACCCCGCTAGCCCACCCTATCCCCGTTCACCCGATCAAATCCAGCTACACTAGGTCCCCAGGAAGCTCTGACGCTGCTCGCAGACAAGCAAGCCCGGGACCCCGGGTAAGTTAAAGGCCTCGACCTGGGTCCGGGGGCGGGGTCAAGGCCCAGAGGGAGCTTTCGAGCCCACCCCCGCCCCACCGCGGGAGTCACCTGCCGGGCGCCCCCACCCCAAGGCGTGCGCTCCGCCCGCTCCCGGGAGGAGCCGAGCCCGGGGCTTTGGTGCGGGCCCTGGGCCAGGGCAGGTTCCTGGTAGAGCCGGACCTGGTGCCCGACTGAGTGCGTGTCCCGGGGTCCCGGGACCCAGAGGACAAGCCTGGACCCGAGGCTGCTGTGCAGAGCCTCAAGACACAGGCCCCACCCTTGACAGCACGGCCAGCCGGGCACGGAGGACCCTGGGGGACCCCAACACAGCCCCCCACTAGTCGCTATCCGGTGCCATCAGGCAGCCCACACACTCCTTCAGGTTGCTTTTTTCCTTCTGCTCTTTCTGCAGCTCGGAGAGGGAAAAAAGTGGTGTGAAAAGGGGCTCGCTCGTCTGCAGCAAAACGACAACCAAGGGAAGCCAAGCAAAACCCAACCAAACCGAAACAGGCATCCTCTTCCTCCAGAACTTTATTTTATTTTTTTTTCAATGTGTTTTCAGGTTTTGAGGTGGTTCATGGAATTGGATCTTCGGGCACCTGCCACCTGGCTGGCTCAGTGGCAGTGGGAAGGTGGGCTCAGGACAAGACGGTGTGTCTTGGAACCCAATGCCCTAGCCAGCCTTCTCCGCCCCTTCTGATATTTGCCTGATAGCATCTTGAAGAACTTCTCAGACAGGTTTCCACTTCCTGCAGGGAGGACAGCTCCCCACGCCCCACCCCAGGCCTCAGGTGTCACCTAAACATAAGTGAGAAGAGGTCTCTTGTACTGAAATGCCTCCACAAAAATGTAATTCAGCATCCTTCATTTTTTATTATTTTTCATTTTAGTGTCCTTCTTTATTACGCAAAAGGTAGCATACTACATACATTCATTTGTACTTTCTTTTTTCTTAATAATATGTCCTGGAAATCAAACCATGCTTTTTCACATCTGCTTAGTATTCCTTTGGGGGCATTCCAGAGCTTATTCAGCTTCTCTACTGTGCATAGGCATTTGGGTGGCTTCCAAAAGTTTGCAGTTACCATAGCACTTGAATGGACGGCCTTTTTCACCTGTATTTTTGTATAGTTAGAGCTGTATTTCCAGGGTAATCGTAAATAAGGTGTAGAATACATACAGCCTTTCACCCAGGAGGAAGGTAATTCATGGTAGACGATCCCCGTGAGGCAGTCCACCTCCAGTAGGCTGAACTTGGCTCCACCACGACTTTTAAAAATTTATATATTTATTTTTAATTGTAGTAAAATATACATGACATAAAAATGTTTTTAACCATTTTAAGTGGACAGTTCTTTGACATTCATGACAATACCATGTCTTTCACCACTGTCTATTCCAGACTATTTTCATCATCCCAAACCAGATCTCACACTCATTTACCCGTAACTCTCCACTCCCCCCGCTTCCCAACAGTAACTGTTTTTCAGTCTTCTGTTCCTGTTCCTATGAATTTGCTTATTCTAAGTATTTCATATAAGAAAAATCATATATCCCTTTGTGTCTGGCTTATTTCACTCAACGTGATGTCTTCAAAGTTCTTCCATGTTGTAGCATGGGCCAGCATGTCGCTGCTTTTTACGGCTGTATAATATTCCACTGTGTGAATATACCACATTATTTATCCATTCATCTATGGATAGATGCTTGTGTTTCTTCCTCCTTTTATCAGTTGTCAATAATTCTGCAGTGAACATTGGTATACAATTATCTGTCCAAGTCCCTGCTTTCAATTCTTTGGGTATATACTTAGGAGTGGAACTGCCGGGATATTTGACAATTCTGTTTAACTCTCTGAGAAACTGCCTGTGCTGGTTTGTATATATTTTATCCTCCAGAAAAAGCCATATTCTTTAATGCAGTCTTGCAGGGGCAGATATATTAGTATTGATTAAGTTAGAACCTATTGATTGTTTCCATGGAGATGTGACTCAATCAACTGTGGGCCAGACCTTTGATTGGATAATTTCCATGGAGGTGTTACCCCACCCATTCAGGGTGGGTCTGAATTAAATCACTGGAGCTATACACAGAGTTCACAGACAGAAGGATCTCAGAGCAGTTGTGAATGACATTTTGGAGAGGAGCTGCAGCTGAGAGAGAACATGCCCTCAGAGCTATGTTTTGGAGAATGCCATTTTGAAACGCAACCAGGGAGCAAGCAGATGCCAGCCATGTGCCTTCCGAGCTAACAGAGGTTTCCAGGCACCCATGGCCATCCTTCAGTAAAGGTACTGTCTTGTTGATGCCTTACCTTGGACACTTTATGTAACCAAATAAACGCGCTTTATAAAAGCCAATCCATTTCTGGTGTTTTGCAAAATAGCAGCATTAGCAAACCAGAACACTGCCAGACTGTTTTTCTACAGTGGTGGCACTATTTTACATCCCCATCAACAATGTACAAGGGTTTCTATTTCTCCGCATCCTCACCAACACTTGTTGATTTCATGGCTTTTTTTAATTAATAGCCATAATAGTGGGTGTGACATTGGGTCTGGTAGTTTTTATTTGTATTTCTCTAATTGTTAATGATGTTGAGCATCTTTTCATCTACTTACTGGCCATTGGTGGTAGTTTGGAGCTCAGTACCCCAGAAAAACATGTTCTTAAACTTAATCCATTCTGTGGGTGTGAACCTTTGTAAATAGGACCTGTGGAGGAGGTCATCTCCATTAAGGTATGGTACAGCTGAATCATGATGGGTCTCTCCTGAAGGTCTTATAAAGAAGATTACAGAAAGAGAGAAAGCGAGAGGGAGCAGCCAGCAGCTGAACGCTGGTAGGAGAACCCGGAAAAGAAGGGACAATCCAGGAGAGGCTGCCATATGCATTGTCACGTGACAGAAAAGCTAAGGACCAAGGACCACCAGCAGCCAGCTCAGAACGCCACTGTCTTCTTGGAGAAAGCACTGCCTTGGTGATGCCTCCATTTTGAACCTCTCCTAGCCTCAAAACCGTGAGCCAGAAATTCCCATTGTTTAAGCCAAGCCACTGTAAGGGATTTGTTTTAGCCATGAGAGAACAAACACCATTTGAATCCTCTCTGGAGAAAGGTCTAATTCAGATCCTTGGCCCATTTTTAAAATTGGGTTGTTTGTCTTTTCCTTGTTGACTTGTAGGAGTTTATTATATATTCTGGATAGTTAACTCTTATCAAATATATGGTTTCCAAGTATTTTCTCTCGTTCTGTGAGTTGTCTTTTTCACTTTCTTGATAATATGTCCTTTGATTCACAAAGCTTTTAATTTTGATGAAGTCCATTTTACCCATTTTTTCTCTTGTTGCTTGTAATTTTGATGCTAAATCTAAAATTCTATTGCCTACGTCCAGATCCTGAAGATATTTTCTTATGTTTTCTCATAAGAGTTTCATAAATATTAGCTCTCTTATTAGATCATTAATCCATTTTGAATTAATTTTTGTATATGGCAAGAGGTAGGAGTCCACATTCATTCTTTTGCATATGGATTTCCAGTTGTCCCAGTATCACTTGTTGGAGAGACTGTTCTTTCCCCATTGGATGGACTTGGCATCACTGAAAAAAACCAACTGGCCATGGATGTGTAGATTTATCTCTGGCTCACAATTCCATTTCATTGTTCTATATGTCTATCTTTATGGCAGTACAAAATAATTACTCTGCGTTTGTGTTAAGTGTTGTGTGACGTGTGATATCCAACTTTGTTTTTGTTTTTCAAGATTATTTTGACTATTCAGGGTTCCTTGCAATTCCATATAAATTTGAGGATCAGAAATTTTTCCATTTCTGCAAAAAGAATGCTGGAATTTTGGTAGTGAGCACATTGAATCTGAAGATTGCTTTGGTCAGTATTGGCATCTTAACAATATTAAGTCTTCCAATCCATGAATATGGGATATCTTCCCATTTAGTTAGATCTTCTTTAGTTTCTTTCAGCAATATTTTGTAGTGTTCAGTGTACAAGCCTTTCACTCCTTGGTCAAATTTATTCCTAGGTATTTAATTCTTTTAGTTTCTATTGTATACGTGCATTATAAATGGAGTTGTTTTAATGATTTCCTTATCAGATTGCCCACTACTGGTGTATAGTAACCCAAGGGACTTCTGTGTGTTTATTCTGTATTCTGCAGCTTGGCTGAATTTGTCTATCAGTTCTAGTAGCTTTCTTGTGGATTCTTTGGGATTTCCTATACACAGGATCATATCATCTGTGAATAGGGATAATTTGATGTCTTCCTTTCCAATTTGCCTGGTTGCTCTGGCTATAACATCCAGTAGAATGTTGGATAACAGTGGTGACAGCAGGTATACTTGTCTTATTCCTGACCTTAGGGGGAAGATTTCAGGCCTTCAACACTGAAACCATCCCATTCTGGACTTTTCTTTTTGGGGAGGTTTTTGATGACTGATTCAGTCTCTTGTTATAGGTCTGTTGAGATTTTCTATTTCTCTGGCATCAGATTAGGACATTTGTGTATTTCAAGGAATTGGTCCATTTCATCCAGATTTTCTAATTTGTTGGTCTATAATTGTTCCTAGTATCCTCTTATAAGCCTTTTTATTTCTGTAAGGTCGGATGTAATGTCCCCACTTTCATTCCTGATTTTAGTTTTTATGCTCTCTCTTTCTCTTTGTCAGTCTGGCTAAAGGGTTTGTCAATTTTGTTGACATTTTCAAAAAACCAAACTTTGGTTTCATTTATTCTCTTGATTGTGTTCCTATTCTCTCTTTTGTTTATCTCCACTCTAATCTTCAGTATGTCCTTCCTTCTACTAAGTTTGTGTTTAGTTTGGTTTTCTTGTTTTAGTTCCAGTAAGTGTGAAATTAGGTTACTGATTTTGACCTTCATCCTTTTTTAAATGTGGGCATTTAGAGCTATAAATTTTCCTCTGAGTATTGCTTTACTTCATCCCACAAGAGATAAAGAAGGATATTATATATTGATAAAAAGGTTCAATCCCACAGGAAAATATGATATTCTAGTCACTTTCTTGTGGATTCTTTGGGATTTCCTATACACAGGATCATATCATCTGTGAATAGGGATAATTTGATGTCTTCCTTTCCAATTTGCCTGATTGCTGTGGCTAGAACTTCCAGTGGAATGTTGGATAACAGCGGTGACAGCATTTTCATTTTCATTTGTCTCAATATTTCCTAATTTCTCTTGCGACTTATTCTTTACCCATTGGTTGTTTAATGGTATTGTATAATTTCAACATATTTATCAATTTTACAATTTTCCTTCTGTTACTGATTTCTAGCTTTATTTCTTTGTAGTCTGAGAAGATACTTTGTATGATTCCAAGATTTTAAAATTTATTAAGATTTGATCTGTGGACTAACATATGGTCTATCCTAGAAAATCTTCCATGTATATTTGAGAAGAATGTGTATTATGCTCTTTTTGAATGGAGGGTTCTAACTATGTTCTTTATGTCTAACTGGTTAATAATGTTGATAAGTCCTCTATTTTCTTATTCACCTTCTGTTTCGACATTCTATCAATCATAGAAAGTAGTGTATTTAAGTCTCCAACTTTTATTGTGAAACTATCCCATCAATACTGTCAGTTTTTGATTCACGTATTTTGGGGCTCTGTTGTGAGGTGCATGTATATTTAATATTGTATTTTCCTGTGGGATTGAACCTTTTTATCATGTATAATATCCTTCTTTATCTCTTGTCTTTTTTTGATGTGAAGTCTATTCTGTCTGACAATAGTATAGTAACTCCTGTTCTCTTTTGATTACTGTTTTCATGGATTTGGATAGACATTTTACCAAAGAAAATATACACATGGTCGAATAAGCTCACGAAGATCTGCTCACCAGTAACCACTAGGGAAATGCAAATAAAAATCACAGTGAGATGCCACTTCACACTCACTAGAATGCTATAATATAAAAGACAGACACGAACAATTGTTGGCAAGGATGTGAAAAAATTGTAACTCTTGTATATTGCTGGTGGGATTTTATAATGGTGCATCTACTTTGGAATACAGTTGAGCAGTTCCTCAATATGTTAAACATCGAGTTACCCTATGACTCAGAAATTCCACTCCTAGGTGTATACCCCAAGAACTGAAAGCACATATCTCCAGAAAAAGATGTACATGACTATTCACAGCAGCAATTAGCTATTAAGAATATAGCTAAAAAAAGTGGAATCAACCCAATGTCCTTCAAAGGATGAATAAATAATGTGGTATATTATTTGGCCGCAACAAAACAAGTAAGTTCTGATATATATTATGATGTCTATGAAGCTGGTGAAGCAAGCCAGACTCAAAAGGACACATGTTGTATGTTTCCACTTATATGAAATATCTAGAATAGGCAAATCTGCAGAGACAGAAATTAGATCAGTGATTGCCAAGGGCTGGTAGGAGGGGGAACAGAAAGTGACTGCTCGTGGCTCTTTGGGATGATGAAAATGTTGGTGAGGGTTGCACAACTCTGGGAATATACTCAAAATGAATGAATCGGAGACTTTAAATGGGTGAATGTTATGGTTTGTGGATTTTGGTATGTGAAAAACTATTATTACTTTTACATAATATATTTCCCACACTATTTCCCAAAAAGAATACTGGCGCTCCATCTTTTCTTCCCCCACCAGGGGTAGGGAAGGGTTGAGAGCTCAGAAGGAAATGGAGGTGTAGCCTCGGGAAGGGAGTAACAGGTGTGGAGAACACTGTCTTTCCCAACACTGAGCTGCTTCAAGTCAAAGGGCTCCTCCCCAAGCTTGGTGCCAGAGGACATGGAGCCATCATCACCAAAACATGTCCCAGTCTTCTAGATTGTGGGGTCTGCATGCCCTCCTGACCCAGATTTCTAGTGTCCTGCAGCCTCCTGGTGTTCCCCTTTCTGTTGTATCCCAAAGAGATCCCTCAAATCATCTTACGGATGGGGCGCGGATTGGGGTGATGAGAGGAGGCTGATGTTTCTCCCAGGTCAGTCTTCGTTGCCATCTGCTCCTCCACTGTTGCCAGTCCCCTGCAGCTCTTGTCTTCTCTGTCCCCATGTTGGACTTCCCACCCCCTCCACCCCAGTCCTCCAGTGAAAGCCCACTAGCATGTTGCCCCGATTTCATCTCCAGACTTACTCCATGTCTCTCCCCCATGAACTGGCTTCCCAGCGCCTACCTCTTTGAGTGCTCCAGGCCTGCCAATGGCGGTCATGGCTGTCCCCATCACCAGGTATCCAGCCTTCACCCCAGTTCCTATCAACCCCAGGCTCCCTGCACCCAGTAGAAGCCTTCCTACTGAGATAGGGTTAGAATTAGGGCAGGGCTCAGCTGAGCAAAGGGCAAATTCCCAGAAGAGGTCAGGCCTCAAGGAGAGAGCTATCTCTGAGAAGAACAGCAATAAACAGTACCTGGGGGCCAAAGGACCCACCTGAGTGAGTCACCTAAGGAGAAGGGTGGAGCCAACCACACCCAAATGCACTATGTACCAACAGGCAGCACCCTGGAGGGAAGGGAGGGGAGGAGAAAGAGCTCCGAACAAGGAAGGGGGAAGGGGAGGAAGTCAAGCTAATCTACAAAAGCAAATGGCCCCACAATGCTGGGGTCTCTCTCCTCTCTTGTCTTGGTGAGATGCCTGCATGTCCTCTCACAAGCATTCTTAATAAATTTTATGCCTCCTTATTCAATGCTTATTACATGCCCTTGAATTCTTTCTCACCACCTGGCCAAGAACCCAGAAACCAAACCCAGCAATACACCCTGGAGGGGGCCCCACAGCTACCCTATTTCCCAACACCACTCCCTGAAGCCCCAGCTCTTGCCTGACCCTTCCGACCCCCAGGCCACCCTCTGGAATTTCCAGAGCAAGGGAAGAGCATGTAGGGCAGGTGTTTGCCCCACCGACTCCCCTGGGGGCTGCATCTGCCACTGTGAACCCCAAGCCTTGATGGACCTAGTGGTAGACAGAGTAAGAAATCAATATTTTGCTGCCTTCCTCTTCTTTTTTATTTTGGTTGTTTTCTGTACTCTCTACATTTATCTCCCTCACTGGGTTCTGCCTTCCAGCTTATTTGGGTTTTGCTTCAAAGAACCAAAAGACAGGGCGCTTCTCCTCTGTGGGGTGAACCCAGAATCTTCCAGGGGCCATCAGCAGAAATGGGGTGATGAATTTTTGAGGGGGGTGTCCTTTCACTAAGGTGTGCATGTGTGTGCATGTATGCGTGGTTCGGGGGGATTTGTCATTGTTTGGCTCCCGGCAATGGCCCCTTATGGGATCTCCATCCTCCCACCCTCCCTCCTGCCTCAGGCTGCTGCCATATGCTCCCCCCAAACTTGCCAGTGCAACCCAGTTCCAACCTGAAGGTGCTATTGGCCTGCCCCAGCCCACCAGACAAAGCCAAACTCCTCGGTTGCCGCAGTCACGTCAGCACCATAACCGAGAACTTAAGAATTCACAAACGAGTGTGATGACTAAATCATTGTATAGTTTTTCTCTTTCTAAATCATAGACTAGCCAAAAGCTAATACCTGCAATTACTGGAACTCAACTAGTCTCAGCCCTGTTTGTGCTTCTGTAGTGTTATCCTAGCCTGGGATCAGCCCACGTGGACTTATAGGATAATGGTCAGTCTAGCCTGTGCTCAGCCCTGTTTGTGCTGGATACTGTGATGGTGACAACCCCACCTCCCCTCGTGGGAATCCCTGACAGCCCTGAA
>PVKY010012221.1:0-11623 GCA_004027775.1 Bradypus variegatus | reverse complement strand
GTGTGTGTGTGTGTGTGTGTGTGTGTGTGTGTGTGTGTATGCATATATCCAGGTCAAAATGTAAGAGGAAGAAGGAACAGAGACCTAAACCAAGCATTGACGCTGCTTTTGCCCGTGGGCATTCTCTAGTTCTGATGATCATGAACTTCTCTTTTGACGTCCTCAAGGGAAGAGAGAAGCAAGTGTCTAAACACACCCCACCGCCCCACCCCAAGGAGACCCTCCTACCATTATACTGAGCTACATCCTCAAGATCAGGGTGAACATAAAGCAAACCTACCCTTACCAATTCCAGGAAACTGCCTCAAGGGTAGTGGCCTTGGAAGTGAACAGAACAGGGAAGAGATGCCCCAAAGAAGTTGTAATTATAAACCGGCCTTATGGTGGCTCCGTGGAGGTTTGGTAAACTGTTTATAAGTATTTTAGGTACTTTTTGTATGTACATTATACTTCACAATTAAAAAATGTAATTAACAACAAAAAGCAATCCAGTGGACAAGAGAGGAATGTTTTAGGCAAAGGGACATTATGTAGGAAACTAGGTGCTTTGGAGGGACAGAGAAGGAGCCAGTGTGGCTGCAGCGTAATGAACACGGGGGTGAGTGACACAAGATCCTTTCACATAATCATTCATTTATTTAACAAGTTCTCCCAGTTTTTGTGAAGCTTACATTGAGTGGGACAATCAAACAAATTAATGAATGAGAAAATTTCAGAGAGTAATAACTGCTATGAAAAAAATGAAATAAGTTCAAGTCACAGAAGAAGACTGGGGAAGGAGGCATGGTTGGAGGGATCAAGCAGGTTGGGTGAACTGGAACACCTCACTGAGTCACAGGCAATTGAGCAGTGACAGGAGGGACAAGAAAAAGCAGGAAAGGGGCACAGGAGTCGGGGTCTTACAGCTCTCATTAAGGATTTTGAGCTTTATTTTAAAAACAATGCAAAACTATTACAGGGGTTTTACAGAGAAATGTCTATAAAAACATTGCCTTAATGACTGTGAAGGATGGATTTCATGGGGCCCAGAATGACGCAGGCAGAACAGGAGAAAGACATAGGTGAATTATGATGGTACCTGACGAGGATGATCAAAGTGAAAGTATAAAACTGGGTCGTGTCAGTTAGAATTAAATATACCTTACATATTCTTTGGTATGTATTAAGTTTAGCTAATCGCTGGGTCCTCTCTTTGCTTAGAGTAACTGGGCCAATGGCTAGCAAATGGCTTGGGATATTCTTGTTAGAGCTAAAGGAAAAGACTCTCCTTCTTTAGCAGACTTTTATAAGGGTGTGACATGAGAACACTCAGTGACCTTTGTTCAAGGGCAGTTGGAGTAAGCCCACAGGAAGTAGAAGAGAATGAGCATGCTGGAAGAGGAGAAAGAGAGATTGAAACAAATCCTGATGTAGTAGAATCTCCTGGCTGCTGTGGTTTTGGCAATGTAAAAGGAAAATGTACTTATTCTGCAATGGCCACTAGGGAATATTTTTTTATATTATCTCCAGAGTGCATAGAATACAATCAACACTGTTTCCACTTAGAGGGCATTTTAAATCCAGGAGCTGAAAGTTTAATATAAAGTTTCTTATTTTATATATTTAATCATGTTGATTGCTATACCAGGGGAGTACTTATCATTGTGACATAAATTTCTGAATGACTGATTGTATATGAATATACCTATGTAGATGTCTTAAATACAACACCACATAAAAGAAGTCTCTGTCAATTTATAGGGTGCATATGAAGTTGCTCCGTTATGTGCCTGTATGATCTTTTGGGTTGAGTCAAACCATACAACCTGATTAGAACATGCATATAAGGAAGATTAGCAGCTGTGTTTTCACCAAATGGAGCCACCAGATTTTAATATTGATTAAGCACTTCAGGGACACCTGTGACATTGAATTTTTACATTTCTCAATAAAATATAAAAATGTCAATAATTTTTCTGAAATCCAGTCCAGCTCTAAAAGACTGTGGATCTTCATAATTCTCATCCTCAACTTTATAAACTAGCTTCTGAAGGCCATGTTCTCCTAATGGAATGTTCTCTGCCTTTTCAATTTCCTCTGAGGTATTTCTATATATCTTATATGAAATCAGAAGTATGCTAGGACCAGTTACTGTGTTTTTCTGGCAATGACAGGATTTATTCAATGATGATTATGATCAACTTTATATATTTATAAGATTACTTGGGATATGGTTAGAAAAAAATTGATCTTTCCCCATCCTGGGGTAGTCACAGACTTACTCTCAGCTCTCTCAGCAGCCGTCTCCCAGTGCTCACCTCCCCAACCCCCCTCCTTTCCTATTGTTTCAGTCTGTTTCCATTCCAAGCCCAGGTGCTAAGTCTTATGAAAGGGCCTGACCATGCTTTGAACCCAGAAATCTGCATTAAGCAGCCCAGTTGCTTATCAGGGTGGGAACTCTCAGTGGCAGGGCCCCCCTCCCCCAGAGCTATATAAATACCCCACCCTTGGCAGCACAGATTGGTCTCTCCCCTGTAACACAAAGTGGGGCGTTCTGAGCTGCCATCCATCCATCCTGACTTGAGCAGTTGGCCTGCCTGGGAGATGGGCCAGGATGGGATCTCTTCTGCTCTTTTGGACCCTTTGTGCTGTGTAAGTAATAAAGTGATCACTTACTGCAAGTTTCTGTTGTGCCTGAGCCTGTGTTTCCATGATGCACCGTATAGCAACTTGCTCCACACCCTCTTTTGACTTGTTTCTGGTATTTTAAATTAAAATCAAATTGAAAATCTTGGACTAAATTTACTTTCCTTTATCATTCTCTATAGTTCCTCGCGTAGCCTTGTGTAAATGAAATAACAATAACAACAAAAATACTATATATGATTCTTACCAATAATGTACAGATTATCTGGAAAGTCTGGAAACAGAAAATATTTATTTTGTCAACTTTTTCAGAATAATAATTGGCTTAAACTTAGAGATACATTGCCTGCCAAAGAATGTGTGCATTAAAAGAAAATATATTGAGAATATATCTTGAAAATGTAACTAATACCTTGGTTTTATTTTTATTTTACATTTTAGAACTCAGCTGCTCAGAATTAGATGTTATAGCCCTTGGTTCATGTTATTTTCTCATCATTTTTCTAAGCATTTTATTTGATTCTGAGTGTTTGGTGTGTAAGATATTGGTGGTGCTATAAACATCCCTTTATGTCTCTCCTGTTGTACATTACAAGAGTTTCTCTCAAGTATGTACTTAGTATAATGGAAGTGCTGAGTTATAGGGTATGGAAGTGTTTAATTTTAGGAAAAAATGACATACTTTGACAAAGTGCTTGCTCTCATCTGTAACATATAAAAGAGCCTGTGGACCCACACTTTGTCAGATTTCTAAATATTTGCAACCCAGTGGTAAAATTATATCCCACTATGATCTTGATAAATTATTTACTAATAAAAAAATCCTCCATTTCCAGTTTTTCCAGATATACAATACATTTCAAAATGTTATTGGTATTTAGATCAATACAAAGCAATTAATTACAAAATGATATTTGTCTTACTTTGAGCTAATTTATTTTTCAGACTCTTCTTCCATCACATCATTCCATGCATGGCAAGGAGTATGATATATAATCATTAGGTCCCTTATATTCTTCTCTGCTAATATCGCACCTTAGACAGAATGCCAGGTAGGGAGTTCATACATTTACTATAGGCTTTGGGTCATTCATTCTTTCTTATCCTAGAGACCTTGCCACATCCCAAGTGATTTTAAACATCTCTAAAAAATTTCCATTAACTATTTAAGTTTTTGAAAAGCTTTATTAGAATACGTATTGTAACATAAACACTTGTACAAGTGCACAGTCATAAGATTGCAAAGGTATATAGAGTTGGCCCAAGTGAGCAAGTATTTTTAAAATCCATTAAATTAGATTCCTGGATTTTCATGTATCTTTCTCACCAAGACATTGTTACTCAATTTTAATGTAAAGCCATGTTTAATGTGATTCTCTTGCATCTAAAGTGAAGGACTAATGAGTATCCTTTAAATTTGGAAACAACAAAGGTAGAAGAGAAATCCTGCTGCAAAACTCCACAGTCAGCAAAAGTAAGATACCTGTGGGAATGATTCATGGTGTTTGCTATCTTATGTTTGTCTTCATGGGTTTTCAAGAGGAAAAAAAAAGTGAGTGAGAGTAATGGTAAAAAATAAGGTAGAAACATACAGAGGTGACCCTGAAACCTTTCTTCCCACCCCTCGTTAGTCTGCACAGTCCAATTCTGTACAACTAAGTGAGTTTAAAAGTGTGGCATGCATTATACATGGAATGACAACTTTCATTCTGCTTATAGATATTTAAAAGCATTAAATTAAGAGGGCTTAGGTGAAACTTTGCATATTTCTGGTTGCAACATATCTAGTCATTGTGAGCAAATAGATAATGTATTTCCAAAACTGATGTAAAATTAAGTCACTAACAAGAAAATCCTTTCATAGTGCAGATTTTAATGTTTCCTTCTTTTACTTGTCTTTAATTTCTCCCCACAGTCATTTGGGTTGATGTGCTTATATTAAAACAAAGTGCCCATTGGAACTCTGAAGAAAGTGACTCACCCATCTTTCAAATTAAGTTTTTTTATTTACAGTCTACAATATGCATTATAATATAATAAATATTTTAATTTCTTAAGGATGTTGAACTCTACGTTCTTTAAAGGGAACTTTTACAACTTAATGCTGTAATTAAGTAATGGGGGAAATTACATTAACATAGTTCAAAGGTAAAAAATCACACATAAGGAAACTGTTCTCTAACATAAATTAGGCCACAAACTCATTTGTATATGAATTATAAGCTTAAAGAAAGGAAACCTAACACCCAACAATTAAATTCTAAGGTCATTATTTTCATTTAGTTCTAACAGGAATGTTCTGGAGAGCAAAGCATTTCCTTTCCTCAGTGAAACAATATGGTCCCCTTCAAAGAGAAACAAACAGAAGTGAGAAATAAACTTTTACGGCAAGGGCTGGCCGAAGAGCAGAATTTCCTATTTAAAATACTCAAGGGAAGTACAAATTGTTTGACTAGCAATTAGCTCACCAGTCTCCTTTGACAGAAGAGAGGAACAGAACTGAGAATGAGATCCGTGATTAAACAGTACTGCCTCTGGTGGTGAAGGGAGACGCTCAGATCGCTCATAAGATTTTTTTTTCCCCACTGTCTCAGACCTGCTCTAAACTGGAACCGTCTACAAATTGTTCTGACGCCAACTCCACGATTCGGAACAGAAACACAATGGACGGGAGTTGGCTGACACTCAACTACAAGCGAGTGCGTTTTCTCCAGGCCTTCCTGCCAATGTTCACCAATGTGTTTTGGAATCTGAGGTCCTGAAACTCCCCTCATTGAAGCCACGAGCGGGGAAAATGATCCACTTCATCCAAGCAGCGAGTTGCTCTCTTTTTCTCCTGCTCTAAGTAGGGTGTTTGACCTTCTGGTCCACTATGTTCCCGGTGCTCCGCGCGCCAGCTGTGTTTCTGACCCCAGAATAAATCAAGGCTGAGCAGGGCCTGGCACAGCTCCGGACACATTTCCTGTGACGGCCTAAGGGAAACTGTTGGCTGCCTGAGACCGGGGTGATTCTTGGCGTCTGGGGGAGCCGGCGGGAGCGAGGGCGGGGTGAAGCCAGCTGTAAGGGGCGGTGACCGCACTCCGGAGACAGCTCCGCACCCTCAGGAGGGACAGACCCAAGCGGGGTGTAGCTAAGGGGCCTCCAAAATGAGGCTGGCCCTCGCCCTGTGCCTCCTCTGGCAGGCGCTCTGCCCTGAGCCGGGCTTTAGCGAGCACCCCACAGCCGACCGCGCCGGATGCTCGGCCTCGGGAGCCTGCTACAGCCTGCACCACGCTACCATCAAGCGTCTGGCGGCTCAGGAGGCCTGCAATCTGCGCGGCGGGGCGCTCAGCACTGTGCGCGGGGGCGCTGAGCTCCGCGCAGTGCTCGCTCTCCTGCGGGCGGGTCCGGGGCCCGGAGGAGGCTCGAAAGACTTTGTGTTCTGGGTTGCGCTAGAACGCACAAAGTCCCGCTGTACCCAGAAGAACGAACTGCTGCGGGGTTTCTCCTGGCTGTACCCCGACGGCGACGGGTCGGAAAGCGAGACGCTGCAGTGGGCGGAGGAGCCGCAACGGTCCTGCACCTCCAGGAGTTGCGCGGGTCTCCTGGCCACCGGAGGGATAGAACCCACAGGCTGGAAGGAAATGAGATGCCATCTGCGCGCTGACGGCTACCTGTGCAAGTACGAGTTTGACGGCTTGTGCCCCGCGCCGAGCCCTGGGGCCGCCTCCAGCTTGAGCTACCGCGCGCCCTTCCAGTTATACAGCGCCGCGCTGGACTTCAGCCCCCCGGGGACCAAGGTGAGTGCGCTCTGCCCCGGGCAGCTCTCCATCTCGGCCACCTGCATCGCAGACGAGGCTGGCGCGCGCTGGGACGGGATACCCTCCGGAGGCGTGCTCTGTCCCTGCCCCGGCAGGTATCTCCGTGCTGGCAAATGCGCTGAGCTCTCTAACTGCCTAGATGACTTGGGACGTTTTGCCTGTGAATGTGTGGTGGGCTTCGAGCTGGATAAGGACGGACGCTCCTGTGTAACCCATGGGGAAGGACAGCCGGCCCCTGGGGGGACGAAGGTGGCCACCAGGCGCCAACCCACCACTGGAGCCAGTCCCCTGCCGAAGAGAACGTGGTCACCCAGTGTTCATGAGAATCCAGAAGACATACCCCATATCTTTGGACCAGGCAGTTTAGTAACAGCTGTTCCCGAGATTCCTCAGCGGGGAGCCCAGAGCACGATATCTACCCTTCAAATGTCCCCTCAAGCCAAGTCCAAGGCCACCACTACCCCTTCAGAGAGTGTGATTCCCAAGTTTAACTCCACGTCTTCCACTGCCATTCCCCAGGGTTTCGACTCCTCCACCGTGGTCTTCATACTTGTGAGCATAGCAGTAGTAGTGTTGGTGATTTTGACCATAACAGTGCTAGGACTTTTCAAACTCTGCTTCAACAAGAGCCCTTCCTCCAGCCCTAGGAAGGAGCAGATGTCCCCACAGGGCCTGGAGAATGATGCTGAGGCCGCAACTTTGCCCTCCAGTTCTGCACTTTGCACAGACAATGGGGTGAAGGTCGGGGACTGTGGGCTGCGGGACAGGGCAGAGGGTGCCTCGCTGGCAGGGTCCTCTCTTGACTTCGGTGACGTGTAGGGTATCAGGACACGGGGTGCTCTTTCTGAGCAGGGTTTTCTGCTTTCAATGAAAGAAGAAAAGAAGAAGAGGAACTTTTTTGTGGGTCTGAGGATTCCTACAGAAAATCCCCTTCCCCTGAATTCCCTCTGTTCAACTGAAGTGCTGCTTCTGGCCTGAACACTCCTGCCTTGGAAGGACTAGTCAGAGGTAGAAGTGCCTTAGGGTCTGTTGGGGGGTGGGGAGTGCCAGGAGGAGGTTTTTCTTTTTGTGTATTCTGGAGAATTTGATTGAAAATTTCAAAACATTGGAAGTAGAAAGAAAACAAAATACAATATTTTAAAATTTTATTTTTCCAACATGGAAAGCAAACCTGTCTACATTGTTCGTGCTGGGAGGATATTGGTTTGAAATCCCCAGACAGAAAATAAAGGATTGTTGATAATACAGGCTCAAATATCATTGGCTTCCTCAAGGAGTAATTATTTAGGAAGAGCAGCTGGGGAGCATATTGAGTATAGCAACACCAGTGCAGTCTGCTTTTAGACTGAGGGGAAACTCTTTAAGTCCTTGAAATGAGGAACAGATCTTTAAGAACTAGTAACCTTTTCCTGGGTTCTTTTATCCTTTGCTTTCAAAGTCCCTGCTACTTGTATGGCTCTGCTATAAATCCAAAGTGTTGCCGGAGTTGCTGGCTGAGGAAGCAAGTCACAGTTGACCACCAATTCAAGTGCTTACTGTGTGTCCTTGACCAAGGAAAGAAATAATTTGTTTTCCTTTTCCAGTGTTTGCACTCTCTAGTGTAATGACCTCCCCAACCAAAGACTTCTCCTAAATTTCAGGATGCTGATCCTTACTTCCAATTATGGTGATATTAATTCTCAATTAAAACATTAATGCTTAAGTACTGATTGGAAATCTTCTGGGGGCATTAAAACAAAAGTAAACTGGGCTTCCTCCAAATCTGCCAGGCTCTTCTACACTTTGTAATCTGTGGAAAAACTTGAATGCCAAACAATTCCCCTCAATGAAATTGTACACAGTGACACATGCCCAACTTGGAAGAATTACAGTTTAACAAGTCTACATGCCAAAGGCATGGTAAACAGCTTTCCATAAAAATTAAAGGTATAAGCAATAAATGACAAATGAAAATATCTATCATCTTGTTGTAACTTGGTATATAAAAGTAATCTAAACGAAGCATTCCTCTGAAAACTTATTAAGGCATAATAATAACCACTGGAATCAAGGTTCTAGCCAGCATCCCTCTTCTGTAATATTTTTATTAGTAGGCTAAGACTTTGAAAGTTTGTTCTGTGGGGTGGGGAGCATGAGATGCAATGTTCATGGAGACAGAGCCACTGAGAAGAATGAAAACAGCTTACATCATTTTGTTTTCATATTTTATTCTGAGCTTTATTTTTAAAAAGTTATATTGAGATATATTCACACCCCATACAAATCTATCCAATGTGTACAATCAGTGTCTCACAGTATAATCAGAGTTGTGCATTCATCAGCACAGTCAATATTAGAACATGTTCCTTACTCTAAAAAGAAAAACCCCATACCTCTTACACCCCCCTATTATTGACACTTAGCATTGGTGTGGTACCTTTGTTATCACTGAAAGAATATTAAAATATTATTATTAGCTATGGTCTATAGTTTGCATTAGATGCATTTTCTTCATTTACCACTTTTTTAACACCATGTAATAGTGTCATACATTTGTTATAATTCATGAAAGGACATTCTTATATTTGTACTGTTAAACACAATCATTGTCCACAACAGGGTTCACTGTGTTATACAATCCCATGTTTTCCTCTAGCTTTCCTTCTAGTGACGTACATGATCCTAAACTTTCCCTTTCAACCACAATCACACATAATTCAGCTCTGCTAATTGCACTCACAATAATGTGCTACCATCAACTCCATCCATTTCCAAGCACTTATAATAAACCTAATTAAAAATTCTGCACAAATTAAGCATCAGTTTCCCATTGTCTTACCTCATTTTATCTCCTGGTAACCTATATTCTAAATTTTAACTCGATGAGTTGTCTTCTTATAATTAGTTCATATTAGTCCTTTTTTGTCTGCTTTATTTCACTCACCATAATGTCCTCAAGGTTTATGCATGTTGTATGCATGTTCATCCTTAAAACTGAATGATATTTTGTTATATGTATATACCACATTTTTAAAATCCATTCATCAATTGATGGACACTTGGTTTGCTTCCATCTTTTGGCAATTGTGAATAAGGCCACTGTGAACATCAGTGTGTAAACGTCTGTTCAAATCCCTGCTTTCCATTCTTCTGGGTATATACCTAGAAGAGGGATTGCTGGATCATATGGCAATTATATACTTAGCTTCTTGAGGAACTGCCAAACTGTCTTCCACAGCAATTGCACCATTTTACATCCCCACCAGCAGTGAATGAGTGTTCCTATTTCTCCACATCCTCTCCAACACTTGTAGTTTCCTATTTTTTTTAATAGAGGTCATTTTAGTGAAATGATACTCAACGTGGTTTTGATTTGCATTTCCCAAATAGCTAGTGATGTTGAGCATCTTTTTTGTGCTTTTTAGCCATTTGTATTTCCTCTTTGGAGAACTGTTTATTCAATTCTTTTGGCCATTTTTAATTGAGTGTTTGTCTTTTTGTTGTAGAGTTGTAGAATTTCTTTTTATATTTTGGATATTAACAGTGGTGACAGTAGTGACAGTGGCTATCCTTTTCTTGTTCCAGATCTTAGAGAGAAAGCTTTCAGTCTCACCACTGAGTACAATATTAGCTATGGGTTTTTTTATAAATGCCCTTTATCATGTTGAGGAAGTTTTCTTCTATCCCTATCTTTCAATGTGTTTTTATCAAGAAAGGAGGATGGGTTTTGTCAAATAACTTTTCTGCATCAATTGAGATGATTACGTGGTTTTCCCCCTTTGATTTGTTAATGTGGTGTATTGCATTAATTGATTTTCTTGTGTTGAGCCACCTTCACATACTTGGGATAAAACCCACTTGATCATGGTGTATAAGTCTTTTAATGTGCTTTTGGATTCAATTTGCAAGTATTTTGTTGAAGCTTCTTGCATATATATTCATTAGAGAAATTGTTCTGTAATTTTCTTTTTTTCTACTGTCTTTATCTAGCTTTGGTATTAGGGTGATATTGGCTTCATAGAATGTGTTAGTGTTCCCTCCTCTTCAATTTTTTGGAAGAATTTGAACATGATTGGTATTGATTCTTCTTGGAATGATTGGTGGAATTCCCCTATGAAGCCATCTGGTCCTGGGCTTTCTTTTTTGGGAAGTTTTTGATGCCTGTTTCAATCTCTTTACTCATAATTGGTCTGTTAGGGTCTTCTATTTCTTCTAGAGTCAATGTAATTCATTTGTGTGTTTCTAGGAATCTGTCCATTTCATCTAAGTTGTCTAATTTGTTGGTATATGGTTGTTCATAGTATCCTCTTATGCACCTTTTTATTTCTGTGGGGTCAGTAGTAATGCCCCCTTCTTGTTTCTGATTTTATTTGCATCTTCTTTCTTTTTTTTTCTTTGTCAGTCTAGCTAAGGGTTTGTCGATTTTATTGATCTTTTCAAAGAACTAACTTTTGGTTTTGTTCATTCCTTCTATTTTTTAATTCTCAATTTCATTTATACCTGCTATAATCTTTGCTATATTTTTCCTTCTGCTTGTTTTATAATTAGTTTGCTGTTCTTTCTTTAGTTCCCCCATGTGTGCAGTTAGGTCTTAATACTTTAGTTCTTTTTTCTTTTTGAATGTAACCTACATCATATTTTAATAGAACCAGTTTGATAGTCTCAAGTGTACAATGTATGCAAAGCATTGTAGACTTTACTCTTATAATTAGCAAATGGCCAATATATTTTACTGGAAAACTAAAAGAGAACTAAACCAGCTCAATTCATTTTATACACACACACACACACACACACACACACACGCAGAAAGAAATTATAATTTTGGTATTGTAACATTAAATTAAAAAAAGCCATAGAAATTTGTTTAATATTTATTAAATATGGTTCTAGTTACATTTTAATAAAATCACAAATGAACTAGAATCTAAAAATATTCTAAAGAATTTTAATACCATCATTTCACAAGTGAAAGTATAAATAAGGCAAATTATGTGACTTGCCTAGTGTCCCCCAACTTGTCAGAGTGTGTTTCAGTTCACACCAATCTTGGTATTATGTCTTAAACCTTTGCTACATGACCTCTCAGTAGACAATGTAACTACCTAAATAAAATGTATAATAGGAGGATCTAAGATGGTGGCATAGAGAGGAGTGGAAGCTAATTAGTCCCCCTGGAACAACTAAAAAAAGCCAGAAACAACTAGTAAATAATCCAG